>JALIGW010000002.1:164561033-164736033 GCA_023053685.1 Diadophis punctatus similis
TCTAATCGTTTCTACGTTGGGAGGAACATGAAACGTGAAATAAGAGATATTAATCTGTGAGTTTAAATGAGTACAATTACGTGACTTCTTTCTTTCATTTTACTCAAAGCAATGAGAAAGGATTGGATTACGTAAATATGACAGGTTCACAAATGCATGGTCATTATTAATTATGCTGCCTTTTCATTGTGTGGTCTAGTCTGCAGCAGTTTGATTGCAACATCTGAATTTCTGAGAAATGTAGCTGAATACTCTGATAGTGTTCTTTCCCATGCTTGCAGTGCTGTAGTGTTCAGCAGTGGGTTGAAATTAAGCTACTATCTGACCAATGCAGTCAGGAGCCACAATACTGTAGCTCCTGAACTTAAAAGGACGTTTTGTTCAGAGGTGGGTTTCAGCATGTTCTGACCAGTTCTGGAGAACCGGTAGTGGAAATTTTGAATAGTTTGGAGAACGGGTAAATACCACCGGTAAATACCACCCGCCCCCATCTATTCTCTGCCTCCCGAGTCCCAGCTGATCGGAAGGAAATGGGGATTTTGCAGTATCCGTCCCTTGGAGTGGGTGGGAATGGAGATTTTACGGTATCTTTTCCCTGCCACACCCACCAAGCCATGCCCACCAAGCAACGCCCACCGAACTGGTAGTAAAAAAAATTGAATCCCATCACTGGTTTTGTCAAGCATACAAAGTGATTTGTACTTAACAAGACCCATTTTTTTCAAACACTAAATTAGAAATTCTGTATTACTTTGAATGCTGCTCCCCCACACCATACATTAGATCATGGATAGTCTATTCTGTTATTTTCCAGATCTTTTGGGCTGCAGTTTTTATAAACTACGGTCAATATGACCAGAGATGAAGGATTAAGGGAATGCAATTGGCAGCATCTAACTGACTTTCATGATTTCATAAATTAAGCAACGTTAGTACTTAGATTGGGGATTACCTGGGTAGTCCAGAGATATTGACTGGCTCAAGAAGTTTGAAAAATAGCTGGAAGAAGACAGTAGGAAATTAGTTCTATAATGCTGGGGGGGGGGGAAACTGCTTAGGTATAATTATAAGAATCAAGCTTAATACAAGGACATCTGTACCAGGGATGAAATGCTACCGGTTCGTCCCGGATCGGGCATACAGGTAGCGGCGGGCGGTGGTGGTTCGGAGAACTAGTAGCGATGGCAGCGTGAGGCTCCGCTCACACCCCTGGGCGTTGCCATTTTCCTCTTTTTAACCCTCTGCGCATGCACAGAGGGTGGAAAAGTACACACTTCCGAACCGGTAGGGAAGGTAAGTAGATTTCACCACTGACCTGTACATACAATGGAAATAATCTGGAGAGTCAGATTCAGGGGTGGGTTGCTTACTTACCGGTGCTGGTGCGCTGCGTGTGCATCTCCACGTTTTGGGCGCGTGCACACTCACTATGCGCGCGCACCCCCTCATGCGATTTTGCTTCTGCGCATGCATGGAAGCAAAATCTTGCTGAACTCTCATGCACGCACGCGTCCCCTCACAAGATTTCGGCAAGATTTTGCTTCCGTGCATGCGCAGAAGCAAAATTGGCCAAAAATTCACCGAAAAAGATGGTGACGTGTGCGATGGGACGGCAGAGAGGGCTCCGGAGCGGTCATGCGCAAATTGTGCAATTGGCCGCTCCCTACCGGAGCTCCGCAACAGACAGCTCCAGCAAGAACCCACCTCCGGTCAGATTGCCCAGTCACACCTAGTTCTGATTTACTCCAGATCAAGTGTAAAGTAACCCAGTGTGTTAGAAATGAGAATCATCCATTAGGCTGATATCAGTGCAGAAATGTAGCATGCCCTGTTTGCTCCCCAAATTTCTGTCACTGTATTGATGCTCAAAGAGTAAATTGAAACTCAGGGTGCTCCGTAATCGTGTTCTTATGGAAATATCATAAGACCCTGTTATTTTAAAATAAGATGCCAAAACATTAGCATAATTTATGCAAACAGTGGAACTAGTTTCAGTTCACTTATTTAAACATTTAGTTCCCCATTTCTAGGCAGTTTGAACTAAAGTAAATAAGTAACTATAGTTGACAGAGATGTATTTCTGAACTTTCAGCCGAGCACAAATGCCAAAGAGACAAATCAGATCCATTGTAAAAAAAGGACCCGATTTCTTTGTTTTCTTTGTTTCTGGACTAGCGAAATCCACCAGTTAGCATTAACAATATTGGTTTAATTTGTATCTCATTTGCTCCATGCATTTTCCAGGTGCAGAGTCAAAATCATCTTCTATCCAATCTGTACTCCTGGCCACTTGGTCAAGTCTGCAGCATTGTCAAGCTGAAACTCCAGAAAGATGCTTCCCAGAGAAGAAGATGGCATCAGGTGCATTTTAAAAAAAATCTTATTTTCAACTTTGAAACTGTGGGTATGGTTGTGTGGGTGACTATGATGGACTATCAAGTACAACTTGGTCTGTAGGGTAAAGCTGAGTCTGTAGGTAGAGTTTGCACTGTAAAATGAATTCCAGGATTTATTTCAAAGATAATTGAGTATTGAAAGAAAAGACAGCCTTTAGAAAAGATCAAAGCATTTATTGGCATACTGGTAGTCCTCAATTTACAACTATAATTGAGCTTGAAATTATAGTAGTAATTTGTGTTGCTTGTTAAGTGGGCTATCACATCCCCATACCAGGGGCGGTTTCCTCTCGAAGTTCCTACCAGTGCACTGTGCGTGCATCTCCACAGTTCGTGCACGAGTGTGCACACTACATGCGTGCATCCCCCGTGCGATTTTGCTTCTGTGCAAGCGCAGAACCAAAATCTTGCGAGGGGACGCGCATGCATGCGAGATTCCGGCAATTTTTTTGCTTTTGCGCATGCGCGGAAGCAAAAAATCACCGAAATCTCTCTCTCGCATGCGTCCCCTCGCAAGATTTTGCTTCCGTGCATGCGCAGGAAGCAAAAGAAGCCAAAAAATTCTGAAAAAAGATGGCGACGCGCAATGGACTGGTGACGACGACGGACCGGTGTCGCATGCAAATTACGTCATCGGCCGACTGCTACCGGTGCGGTAGAGTGGACCGTACCGGTAGGAAGCCACCACTGCCCCATACCCAATGTGGCAGTCATTAATCAAACATTAAGCAAAGCAAACATGGCAGTCATTGAGCAAACTCATTGTTCGCTATCTGGCAAAAACATTGTAAGTTGTGGTGATGTGATCATAGGATGCTGCAAACAGATATAAATAAGGGCTGGCTGCTGAATGCCCAAAATGCAGTCGTGTGATTAGAGCGGGTAGTGGCTGTTGGAAGTTCAAATCTGGAGAAGTAACTTTTTCAGAGTTCATTGTAATTTCAAACCGTCGCTAAGTGACGGTCATATGTCGAGGACGACCTGTACATGTTAGCCCTGAATCTAAGTAGTTTATCTGTTTTAATTATTTATATGGAAAGGAGGCAAGAACCTCCCAAGATTCTTAAATTTCTCTCTCAGAGAAGAGGTAGAAGGGAGAAACAAATTGTTTCTCTCAGAAGCAACCAATTGAAGGTGCCACATGGAGGTTTTTCAGGCCTTCAATTTCCCATCAGGGAGAAGGAGGGATAAATGCAACTGCCTCTAAAGGTGCTTGAAGTGCTTTGAAGAGATGGTTCCTGAAGGAGCAGGTCCTTTTTCATTGCTATAGCAGGGGTAAAGCAAGAACTGTCTGGCGGTGTATAATATGAATGGGGCAGGTATAGATGTATGTAAGAGGAAAGGTTAGACGAGTAGACTTTGAATCTTAAACCAGGTCATTTTTACCTAAGCTCACAATGTACTCCTAGGCCAGTGATGGCGAACCTATGGCACGCGTGCCACAGGTGGCACGCGGAGCCATATCTGCTGGCACGCGACCGTTGCCCTAGGTCAACTCCAGCATGCATGTGCGTGCCGGCCAGCTGATTTTTGGCTCATGTGGAGGCTCTGTGAGGGCATTTTAGGTTTCCAGAGGGCCTTCGAGGAGGTGTTTTCACCCTCCCCAGGCTTCAGGGAAGCCTCTGGAGCCTGGGGAGGGCGAAAAATGGGCCTACCAGGCCCACCGGAAGTCGGGAAATGGGCCATTTCCGGCCTCCAGAGGGCCTCTGCGGGGGCGGGAGAGGCCGTTTTCACCCTCCCCAGGCATTGAATTATGGGTGTGGGCACTCACACGTGTGTGACAGCGCGTGCGCACGCGTTTTCGGCACCCGAGGGAAAAAAGGTTCGCCATCACTGTCCTAGGCTTTTCTAGCTCTGATGGCAAAGAAATATTCCTTATCCCTGAGTTAATCAAAGTTCAATGCCAAGTTAGGGCCATTTCTTACTATGTAAAATATGTTATTGCTGTGGCTATATTGTAAATATTTACGTTCTAGAAGCCATCATTTCTCACAGTCCTTTGGTGCAGCATGACTTCAATTAGCAAAGTGCTTGCACCCATCGTAAGGATGAGATTAGTGCGATAAACGCTAGAGTTATTTGGATTTACAGTAACTCTGGAAAATATGCTTACCATATAAAATCTGGCTTGTCATTTCCTTTTTTGAGAAAAACATTTTTTTATTATAACAAATAAAAGGGAAGGACATGGCTATGGAGTCCCTGTTGCAAGATCTGCCCTTGTGTTATTTGAAGTGCTTGTTGGTGACTTAAAATTCAACCCCACATAGAGAAACTACAAGAAAAAGCAAAATGCAGTAGGAGACTTCTTTTTTTAAAAAAAACCCCAATAACAACATGCTTAATAAACTTCAAAGAAACCATTATTTTTCACTTGGAACTCCAATAGAGTTCATACTTCAGTATAAATCAAATCACATTTTATGTTTATAGAGGGATTAGCAAAGGTGACAATGAAGAGGGGAAAATTTAAGTGAACCTGCCATTGTTTACAACCCATATACTGTATCTTGGCAGTTTTGAAGCCTTTGTCAGCTCTTGATGTATTCCAGACTTTTAAATCTTATTAGACTGCTAAAACAGGTGGGAAACTGCATTGTGGTTTTTTAAAAGGGGGCCTTAGTCTTCAATAATATAATTACTGCTTACATTTCCTCATTCTAGGAGCTTTATGGCTATGTTTGATATATGAACCTGGCTGGATTTTTCAGTTTATAGTTGTTACAGGTTATCTCAGCTTCCCCACAAAATTAAGCATTTGTGTGTAAAGCAGCTGCTTTCCTTCAAGAACAGCAGCATCCTCATGCTCCTTTTCCCCAAGGCGGCTTCTGCATATTCTAGTTGAGAGGCTCCAAAAAGATTAGTGTTAATCTAGAGCAGGGGTTTCAAACTCAAGGCCTGGGGGGTGGATCTGACCCGCGGGTGCTTAGATCTGGTCCGCAGAGCTGCCCTGGGAACAGCAAAGGACTGGCCCGCAGTGCCTCTGCCAGCAAAAACGGAGCTTGGGAGGGCTGCCCGCGGCCCTCTCGAGCTCCGTTTTCACTGGCAGAGGGTTGCAGGAAGCCGTCGCAGACAAAAACGGAGCTCGGGAGCCCATTTTTGGTGGCAGAATGCTCGGGCCACCACAGCGCCCTTGACACGAGTGTCATCAAGCTGGCCATGCCCAACCTGGCCCCCTTGAGGTCAAACACAACCTTGATGCAGCCCTCAATGAAATCGAGTTTGACACCCCTGTTCTAAAGACATTTTAGTGGTACCTGTTATTATATAGTGAAATAATCTCAAGGATCTCTCATTCAATCAAGGCTTTTTTAAAGTAACATGTTCTGCTTTGTTTTATCAGTAACATTTTGAATTCACCTCCAAGATTAGAGGCAGGTTAGAATAAACCGTCATAAAACATCAAAATAACTTTTGGTACTTCATATCTTTACTATAAATTTTATTGCAAAGTTGATTAATACATTTATTAAGGAATGAATGTCCTAGATATTTTATTCCAAGTTCTGGACACTATATAACTCCTTCAATTGAACTGGCAAGGAGCAAAGGATATGAAAATGTGTTTAGAGTTACATTTCTTCCATAAGTTTTTACCCACATTCTAGTTTGCTATAAATCTGGGGATAATCTCAAAATGTATATTTAAACATGAATTTTCATCTGCACTAAATAACACACAAATATATAACTGTTCTCAGACTCCATATCACCATAAATATTTTGATTTATTTAATCTTTCAAGAGCAGCATATAACCAGAGAAATGGGAGCCCATCTGGTGTAGTGGTGAAGGCACTGGCTTAAAAACCAGGAGGTTGTGAGTTCTAGTCCCTCCTTAGGCATGAAAAACCAGCTGGGTGACTTTGGGTCACTTTTTCTTTCTCAGTCCAGCTCTTTAAAGATTAACTAATTTTATTACCCATAAAATTTCATGGGTCTCATCCACTTCATGAGATAAAATACTCATGAATGAGGTATTTTTAGTTGGGAGGGAAGCAGGTGAAAAGTAGGTAACATTGTTTTAAAGCCCTGAAAAGATAGAATCAACATTCCTTAGATCAGTGATGGCGAACCTTTTTTGGCTCAGGTGCCAAAAGGGTGTGTGCGCGCACGATAGTGTGCGTGTGTGTGCCCACACCCATAATGCAATGGCCTCCCCCCGTGAATGCGCACAACCCCCGCACTGCCCCCGCGCATGCGCCCAGGCCTCACTGAACCCTCTGGACTTCCAGTAGGCCAGTTGGGCTGTTTTTCGCTGTCTCCAGGGTTCAGGAGGCTTTCCTGAAGCCTGGGGAGAGCGAAAATCAGCTGACCAGCGCGCACATGTGCACTGGAGCTGACATAGGGCAACACCTCGTGTGCCCTCAGATATGGCTCCGCGTGCCACCTGTGGCACCCGTGCCATAGGTTCGCCATCACTGCCTTAGATCATGAAAATAAATAAAGTGGTGGTATTACACTACCGTTTTGTCTTTAAGTCCTTAAAACAATCCTGCCCATTCTCACAATTCCATTCTCTCTTGCACCTCATTTTCTGTATTTATTCTATTCATCTGATGAAATGTACTTGAGTATCAAAGAGGATTGTCAAAATAATAAACGTAGACAAATATAAAATGTGGGAATCGGTGAGGAAAGCAAAGTTAAAAGTGGCCATCTGGGACATGGGGTGAGAGTTGGAATACTTTTAGCTTCTCTGCTTTGGTAGAGGCCATACCAATGCTATCCCAATACTAAAGGGTATAATAGATTTATTTTGGGAATATAAGGTTCAATGTTCAGTCCCAGCTTAGAATGTAAGTCTGGAAAAGATTTCTGAGTCACCAGGGAGCTTCTGTAATCAGTCAACATCCTTGGACTTGATTGTCCATTCATTTGTCAGTGTTTAGCAGCTCCCTTTATACTCCTGTGTCCCCCTTCAATGCAGCTTTTACTTCCTCTAAAAAAAGTTGACAGTAGTCCTTCTGCCTGCATGGTGACTTATCAGGTAACCCCAAAGAACTGGATCCAGGAAGTCATCCTGCACAGATAGGAGAGGGCACTCTGGAAACTGAGTCCGTGTCACTGGCAGTAGGGGAAGGGTTCCCAAATGGTAAGTTTTTGTCTAATTGCTATTTTATGTTGGGAAGGAAGGAAGGAAGGAAGGAAGGAAGGAAGGAAGGAAGGAAGGAAGGAAGGAAGGAAGGAAGGAAGGAAGGAAGGAAGGAAGGAAGGAAGGAAGGGTCATTGAATTTCATTTCTTCAAAATGAGCACTAGTGTTCTTTACATCATATTGCTATTAGCAGTGTCAAAGATTAAGCTATGAAAATGGAAGGAGTGAAGGAGAATAAATTTTTTGACAGCTAATCTGTAATTCCAGATGTCAGTGCAAAAGGCATCAAGATTGATCAAACGATGTGCCAATTTCTTATATCAGCTGACACCTTGCCAACAGTTACAGTATTCAAAGTGTTTGTGTGTTTGTGTGTAGAACCTATTCAGATTTAATTTACAAGTATAGGGTTTATAACCAAAATGAACGAGCTCCCACTCTGAAACATTCTCAGATAACTACTGATTTCCCTGCAATAATTTGTTATGAGGTCAGCCATAGAGAAAAGATATGTGCTAAAATAAATTATCGATGATGGAAAAATTTGGGGGAAATGAAGTGCTCTGACTTAAATCTTGAGGGTGAAACAACTGATTTTAGAATTATGTTAATCCCTTTTAATAGATTGCAGTAACAATAAATGGTGGAGGAAATAAGAAGTCTGGATGGAAATGGAGTTATTGAGTTAGTTTGGGAAGAGTTAGCAAAAGAGACTGCTATATTAGGCAGAACTTGGCAAGCATATTATTCTATAAGTTCCTCTTAGACGTGCTAGGCTTACCAACAATGCCACATTTTGCCTGTTGAGACCTTTTATGCAATATTTTCTGTTTGTATGTGAATCTTCTCGGAAATGGAAGACCAACAGCAATAGATGTAACCCATACATTCTTAGCATCCCTTCCCAGAACCATCATGAAACCCAGTTGCTATTTCAACTGCTGCACCTCAGTTGCTGACTGCAGATGTTTACTGCTTTCCAGCTATAATTATGAAACCTAGTACAGGGATAAGCAATTTGATAGCTTCCAAATGTCTTAAACGGTAACTTTCATAATCTTCAGAAACGGTCTTTTAGCTGGATGCCAACCAAACTTTTTCTTTTTAACAATCTCTAGGGGAGGATAGCTTTCCTGCTTCTGTTCTCTTACATCATTTAAAACTAGTGTGGTGGAGTTTATTGTTATGCAGCTATAGCTAGTTATAGTTTTTTAAATAGGCCTTCCAGTGACGAGCATTCTAGAGTCCTTATCTATTCAAAGTGACAGAAGTAAGAAAAGTTTAAATGTATCATTTTCCCCCTTGTAATTTCCTCTCTTTCTCTTTTTCTTGAAGCAATTTCTCTCTCATTTTCTGTCAAGAGTCGCTCTGCACAGGATCTCAATCTGCAGTTACAAGAGGTAGCAAGAAAGAAATTATGGGCCCTGGAAAATGACGATAAAGATGTTTGTGCTGTTTTCAAGGTAAAGTGGTTATTAGTATTGTTTTCAAAGGAAACTGTATTTCTGTAACTTTTTGAAAAACAAAACAAAACTGTGAATCAGACCTCCGGTCATCTTGCCAGTAATGAAGTAACAGTTCCTCAGAATCTTAAGTGCGATCTTTTGCTGATGTACTGCCTAGAATACCTTTAATTGGAAATACTGAAGATTGAACTACATGCAAAGCATATGTTGTTGTACAGCTGCATGGCATCTGCTCATATTGCTTCGCATGGCTGCATAGCCCCACCAGAGGCTGGAATATTACCATCTCCATTTATTATTTATTGCTAAGTGGCATTGCGAGTGCAGTAAAATGTGGAAATCAAACTATCAACAAGCCTCTGACCTATAAAATCAAATGCTATGTGTAAACACACATGTGCATGCACACACACACACACACACACACACACACACACACACACACACACACACAGCCTTTTCCTCCCTGTCTCAAAATTAGGCCCAAATTATAGACGTGTACTTTATGCCCGTGCAAATTTTAATCTAGATATTTGGGCACAATTTAAATGCTGCAAAATGTTTTAGGATGATTTTATCAACATGCATTAACATCTTAAATATGCATAGCCCACTCATTCCTACAGTACCGATCTGTAGTTGTAGTAAAGCCCCTTGGAAGAGACTGAGGGTTTTGGATGCAGGACAAAACCGAAGGAAATATAAACTGTTTGAGTAAAAACAACAACAACCAAGGGATCATACTCAATGGACTGACTACAAAATGCTATGTTTTGGGAACAGGAATGATGGAAAAATAGGAGAATAGAATGCCATATTTTGAAGAAGATACAGCACATGGATCTGATCAGGTTTCACTCTGTACTTTATTTTAGATCCCATATTTAAGAATGAATTCTTAATTCTTGATTAGATTTCATTGTCCCAGGGTAATTCACACCTTGTTTAAAGTTCCAAGTTCCAAATGTCATGCCTATAATTTGAAAAAAAATGATAAGGTACATGCTAATCTTTTATGATAGTTAAATCTTCTCATTTTCTTTCTTCTTACAGGAGCTGTCAGCCAGGCTGGCATGCATCCAGGCACAGGAGAATCGCTTTCTGCTTTCCTTCAGAACTGTGGAAGAAATCTGGAAGTTTTCCACTTATTTGGCACTTGGTAAATCACATTCCATTGACAAATGACTGGCATTCCATCAGAAGGGCAGTTGTGGGAACATAAAATATATTGGCCATAGTGTTAAGGCAGAACTACAGTGCAAAACATGAACCACTTCTAATTTTCTTTTCAAAAAATAGTTTAATATACTATGAATGTCTCTGTAATTCAGGCATTGAAAAAACATGTTGTTAATGTGACTCTATAGAATGGTTGACAATTTGGGTTAAATGTTGGTCTATAATAATAAATAAATACTGCTTTGACCTTTGGGGAAAGCTCATTGCAGGTTTTCATTCTTCCTTTGGTATGATGAAATAGGATATGTGGGTTGCTGCCTGGAACACCTTCTCTTTACTCCTGAGTACTGGTTGAACTGTGCTCAAGTAGATGATACTGAGATCACTGTCACTGTTGATGAGGACTGCATGACCACCATGTATCTAGGTCTTCTCCTCCAGGAAGGTAAGAACCCTGAGTCAGAATCCAAAAACCCACCTATGCTGTTTCACTGTAAAGTAGGTCTCCAATATGATGAGGAAGAAGGATGTGGGAGAAAGATATGCAAGAAAATATCCGATTGGAGGATAAATCTATGCATGTTCAAATATCTCTAAAACGTATTCTGGTAACATTTATTTATTTATTTATTTATTTATTTATTTATTTATTTATTTATTTATTTATTTATTTATTTATTTATTTATTTATTTATTTATTTATTTATTTATTTATTTATTTATTTATTTATGTACCCGACCACGCGTTGCTGTGGGTCAGTCTGGTTAAATGGAAAAGAAAGAAAAGAGAAAGCGCACGTTTGCAATATGTTTCATTTCACAATGCTTGTGTGTTGATGTCAATGTGTTTGTCTGACAGGAAGCCATTGGGAGGGGCCTTTCTTCCCCCTACTCCCATGCCCATCATCCCTGCCCTCTCCCTTCCCCCTCCCATGTGCTCCTGATTCCCGCCCTTTCTACGATCCTGACACTTTCCCGAAATCTACCAAGGGGCACCATCTGCCTCAGAAAGGGAACCATTGAGAGGGGCCTTTCTTCTCCCTACTCCCATGCCCATCATCCCTGCCCTCTCCTATTTATATAGATCTATTTATATAGATTTCCCTCAGCTTGGCTCAGAAACGTTTGTCCAGCAGAGGACGCTGGTTTTCAACAAAATCATGTTTTACCTGTTTTTCAAGAAAATCATGTTTTTACCTGTCACAGGTGCAACATCTATATAATATAGGTATATAAAAATTGTCTCATATTCAAATGCAACGTTGTGTCAAAATTTCAAAGCAATCGGTGAAGTACTTTCGGAGATCTTAGATCATTCCCAAACGAACAGTTACATTTTTATTCATATAGATTTGTTTTATTAAATTTGTATGCTGCCCAACTCCCAAAGGACTCTGAGCGGCTAGATAGTATCTACACATTTACTTCCAATGTCAGGGGACTCTTCCAGCAGCAGAGAACTGTCTAATACTGTCACGATGTGAATAATTGCCAGTTGAGCATCTCTACTATTTCTAGGTTTACTGTATTTCCTAATCAAGCAGACATGTGATATGTTTTACTATGCATGCGTGCATTCCAGGAGTTTGTCTCCTCCTACCTTTCTTCTACTTTGAAGCCTCGCTCGAGGCAGACGTGAATTCTTAGCTGAGAAAATGTAGCTTATTAAAGGTTTATTCTTTTGTTACTTTTGTACTGAAATAAATATTTTGTTAATTAGAATTGAATCTCGGTTTTATTTTCTAAGTAAGAATGACTTCGAAGAAGCAAGATCCTATATCACCTCTTTGATAGGAAAATTCCTATCCGTCAAATACTAATCCTGAGCTATGGCTAGGCAAAGGGTGGAGGAGTTAAGTGTATATAAATAATTTCCTTCAGCTGAAACAAAGTGTTTCTGATCCTTCCTCATTGCAGATATCTTCTGTATGTAATTTTCTTTCTACCTCTTTTTCCTCCTTTCCTTTTTTGCACGTAAAAAAGCATTTTAAACTATTGGGAAACATTGAACTGTCTCCATGTTAGACTACAGTGAGGAAACAAGAATTTGAACCATTCAATAATTGTGTTTAAAGTGACATTGCACTATATGAGATATTCTCGCAAAGAAGAAAGCCTCTGAAGTCTTTTTGAAGGGAATACTATGCTAGCAGATAGTTTCATGGTGGCAGCACCATGACAGAAAAAAATTGTTTCTGTTAGACTGTCAGCATAATCCTGGTATTACATGGAAATTGAAATGACCTGGAATAGAACTTTTAGAGATCTAAAAATGTGCAAGAGTTCTTAGGAAAGTAGATATTGCCATACTATTTGCAGAAGTCATGTTGCTTCTTTCTCTTCTCCTTCTGTCCATAGGCAATTTTTTTGCCAGAGCAACACTCACCATCCCTGCAGAGGAGGAAGAAGAAGATTTAAAGCTCCTCAAGAATGAATTAGTCCATGTGAAAGACATTGGACATGAAACTAAGTGGGAAGGGACATCATTGTTGACAGATCAGAGGGGACTGATACATGTCACAACTATAGAGCCATTGCCCCATCCCTTTTACCAGTAAGTAGATTGTCTGTTGCCATGTTTACATCCAGCTGTTGTTCTGTGAGCAGAGAATAAAGGGTCAGTGGAGCTTGGAAAATGTGATTGGTAAAACAGCTCTTCCCTAGCTTTTCCCTGAGTATATATGTAGTTAAGTAAATAGTTGTTTTAGTCTGGCAAGATTCTGTCTATAGATGAAGAACAATGAAGGAAATTGCTCTTAAGTAATTCCATGTGTCATTCTTGGTTCTTGGCAAAAGCCCTCCATGGCATAGGGCATATTTGAAGGACCACTTCTTTCTGATTTCATCTCCCCTTCCCACCAGATCCAACAAAATGGGCATGTTCTTGTGCTGTGAATATGCTGAGTTCACTTGTACTACTTCAAGCAAAATATCATTTTCTGACTTTGAGATTAGAATCGGCTGCTGTTTGTCATTTGTACTTAAAATCTTATTTTCAACCTCTAATTCACTTGTAACTTTTGCAATAATGTTCTCATTAGAAAGGTTTGCAAATTTGATTTGTATACAAAGATGTATGTTTGTTTAATGGGATTTTTTTTTGGCTCTTCAGTTACACACTGTCAAATGAAGATTTAGTGTGCCAGATTTAAGAGTGCTGACATGTTTTTTAAAAATCATGTCTGTCAAAATGTATGTGCAAGCTGTATTGGAAGGTCAAATCAATATTCTTTCTACAGAACATTACCTTATGCCTAGACAATTTTCTCTAGATTTGCTTTGGCTTCCCTGACTGACAATATCTCTCTGACAATTATTCCTGTCATTTGCTGCCTGCCTTTTTTTAAGTGTAGGAGTTGGGGATGTAATTTTGTCTGAAAAGCATTTACTCTAGTACCAATCTGAAGTTCAAGATCAACTGTCTCCATCTCCAATAGCGTAAGTCAGATATTTTCAAAACACTCACGAGTGACCCTGATATTTGCATCTATATTTTAGCTCCAGAATCTTGATTTGTGTTATATTTGTGTAACACTCTTTTAAGACAGGGATCTAGGCTATTGCTATCACTATCATCATACCTTTGGGCCATGGATTCCATGAATGAATTATAAAAGAGAAGGCATACAAGGAATCTGATGCCATAGAGCAGATCTAGTAACTAATTATCTCCTACCTTGGACATCAGCCATATATTTCCTCAATGAAGCAGTTTGTTCATAGCTGTTTGCATTTGCAGGTGGTTTTTGAAGAACTATCCAATCAGTTGTGGCATATCCAAAGAAATCAATGGGCCTGACTCTTTGCAGATTGGTGAGTGTAATAAAACTCAAGATCAGTTTGCTTAAAAATCATCAATTGATCACCTCCCTTTTTATTTCACTTGCTGTCTATGTGCCACATTCATAGGACTTTCAAGCAGCCATTTGTTCTCAGTGTATATGTTTGTGTGTGTGCATGTACTGTATGTATTTGTACACATACACACACAAATACACAAACGTGTGTGTCTCTCTATGTATATTTGTTTAAAAGAATTAAAAACAATACAAATTTTGAAAGAAAAAGAAAAGGAAAGAAAAATAAAAAATGCAAAGAAAAAATAGAGAAAGGGAAAGAAAGGAAAGATAAGGTAAGTTACAAAGAAGCTGCTTCCAATCTTCTTAACAGCAGTTACCGGTAAAAGTACATTGTTACTTTACGCTCTGTCTCTAAGGTTACAACATAATTTTATTTTTTCCACAGTTGTCTTTTTCTAATCATTAAAGCTATAAATCACAAGTTCATTTTTTCTTCTTTTCTCAGCCAAAAGTCCATAAGGGGTTACAATATAATCATTGTCCTTTCTCTAATCAAACAAGTCAATTTTGCTATCTCTGCCAATTCTGTTATCTTCACCAGCCATTCTTCCCTTAAGGGTATTTCATAATCTTTCCATTTTTGTATATATAATAATCTTCAAGCAGTCACCACACATAAAAGCAATCTTTCACAATTATTTTCTAATTGTCTGTCTATTAGTCCCCCAAGAAAAGTTCTGCTTTCAATTAAGTATTAATCATTAAAATTGTTTGCATCATTGTGTGTATTTGAACCCCAAATTTTCTGGCTTCCATTTGTTCTCATTGTAGGAGTGCTGCTTTTGAACAGAATGAAAAAGTGATTATAACCCGGCAGGCAGGCAGGCAGGCAGGCAGGCAGGCAGGCAGGCAAGCAGGCAAGCAAGCAAGCAAGCAAGCAAGCAAGCAAGCAAGCAAGCAAGCAAGCAAGCAAGAAAGCAAGAAAGAAAGAAAGAAAGAAAGAAAGAAAGAAAGAAAGAAAGAAAGAAAGAAAGAAAGAAAGAAGAGAAAAAAGGGAAAAAAGGAAAAAAGGAAAAAAAGGAAAAAAGGAAAAAAGGAAAAAAGGAAAAAAGGAAAAAAGGAAAAAAGGAAAAAAAGATAGATGAGAGAGAGAGAGAGAGAGAGAGAGAGAGAGAGAGAGAGAGAGAGAGAGAGAGAGAGAGAGAGAGAGAGAATGGTGTGTTTATAAATAAATGGTTGATAGTGGACTCAGAGGAAGCCTATCTATGTGCATGTACAATCTCTGTTCCTAACTTATTTAACCCAGCATGATTATGGTGGTTACCTATTTTTGTGTAGTTTGATTCATAAAAAGGCAGAAAAAAATACTGCCAAGCATGACATTTGTCTTATTTTAACCAACAAATGGAATCATTGGAATTTTCCTTTCTACTTAGCTATCTTTAGAACATGTTAGTTCGGAGTCTAAAAATGTTGAGAATAATTCCCCTCCAGTTTCAAAGATTGGATTTTCTGAGGATGTCTGTGTTTATTTGGATTTTTAGAATGACCATCCCTGGTGCTTCTATTATTTTTATAGCTTGCTGAGACAGTGGGGAATTTCATGAACACTTGGCCAACATTTAAAGTTCTGTATTTTTTTAAAGGGATTTTCCAGCAATCAGTGAAAAAGGGGTTTATTTGTTCAGGACGTCACCTTGAACAATCTTTATTTGCCTTCCTGTTTGGCAAGAAACATCTGTGTGACCAATTTAGACTGAGTTGCTCTCAGTGTTAATTAATTTGCCTTCAGTTGCATCTGGAAAAAGTCACTGATTACCAATATGAGACCAAGATACCATCCCAAGAAGATATGATATGATGGAATTTGTATTTGTATGAAGCAGGGAGGAAATAAAGGCAGTGGACTAGGTGAAAAAGTAGCAAAAAAAAAACGCATGACGTAGCGCAAATATTTTTCTCAATGGCTGTTCCCCCTCTCACCCACAAAACCCCCTGTAACAAATTGAAATGTCTTCAGAGCTTCTTATATGTCTGTGGAATAAATAACTGCCTGGTGTGTGTGTGTTTAAAAAACCACTTGCCTGTGAAGTCTAAGCTACTGAAGAAAATAAAAATGTCATGGAACACAAAGAGTTTTTGTTATCAGGCTTTGTTTGCACGCACACTCTCCACTGCCTCTAGCCATGGTGCTGTTGTGAGAGAATGATACAATTGTTCAGCCTTCTGATGTGAGAATGGTTTCGTTCTATTTTTCAGGCCAAGGGAGGTGCACAGCCACTGAAGATCACAGAGGAAAAAGCTGGGATGAATTGAGTTACTGCAAAGGGGATATCCTAGAGGTGATCGGCTTTCTCATTCCGGGTCTCCGTTGGTTTATAGGGAAATCCACAACTAGCGGGATAATTGGCTTTGTCCAAACCAAATCAGTGCAGCTTGAGAGTTATGAATCACTGTAAGTATGATGTGTGCATGTGTGTTTATATAAAAATAAAAAAACATAGGTAGAAACCAAGGTAAAACTCAATGACCTTCAAATCATCTAGTTGAAACAAGAACATGCATAGAATTCCCGGTAAAGAAATAAATATTTACTTGTTCAAACCACATGTAAGAATTTTTTTTAAAAAGAACCCAGAAGCTTTCACCTGCCCTCAATTTTTTCTTGACTATTTGTGGCTGAAGTCTCTGTGGATTGTAAGTTTTCTCTGGTCCCAAAGCTGTATGGCACCAAGCAATCAGGATTTATTATCGGAGTTTTGTGGGCTTTTTTATTTTTACTGCATCTTCTCATCGGCTCAAAATTGACTCATCCTTTCATCCTTCCAAGGTCCGTAAAATGAGGACCCAGATTTTGGGGGGCAATATGCTGACTCTGTAAACCACTTGGAGAGGGCTGTAAAGCACTATGGATCTTAAGCATTATAGCCATTTCCACCAAACATTAAACTCTCCTTTAGAATATTCAGCATTTTATTAAAACATATGCCCTTTTTCTCCCAGTTGTTCTTACATCAGCTATAAATAAGCTTGTCTGAGGTTGTGATAAACATTCTGGTAAACATTAGCACAATATTAGAAGAGGTTTCAGTTTTCATGTACAGGAATTACATACTGTGTTTATTTTATCATTCTTTGTTGAAGAAGTCCCAGGTGGCTAGATTCATATCTTGAGATATTATCCAAACACTGTTTTACAGACAAATATAGCTAAGTGAACATGTGCTAAGCCAGAATTAACAATGCGTAAATCCAACAGAATCTTTATTTTAGGAAGCAAGTAATAGATAAAAAAAATCTTTTAGTATGCAAAAATTGTGCCATTTAATTGCAATAGCCTCTGAGCATGACTTACACAAACTGATAACCCTGAAGATTCACCAGGAAAAACTGACAAAGCAATGTTGTACATTAGTATAGTTTAAGAATGGAAACCAACTCTTAGCTAATAATTAATAGCACTTAGCCTTATATACTGCTCCATAGTACTTTAGAGCCCTCTCTAAGCGGTTTACAGAGTCAACATATTGCTCCCAGCAATCTGGATCCTCATTTTACTGACCTTGGAAGGATGGAAGGCTGAGTCAACCTTGAGTTGGTCAGAATCGAAATGCTTCCTACAATGAAGTTTGTTCCATTAATTTTGGGTAGTTTGTCTTTTGCCCAAAGGTTTATAACTTTTTAATAGCTTTGAAATATGTTTTTTCAGAACATTGGTATAGATTTCTTTTGGCAGAGCTTTCCAAGGAGCTCTGACAGAGGTAAATAGCTACTGGTCAGGCCAAGATAGCTCAAGGAGTAATTTGGATACTTGGATACAAGATGCAGAATATGGAAATCATTACATGGAGACTGAAAGAAGTCTGTTGTGGGATGGTGGTTCCAGAGGTGGGTTTCAGCAGGTTCTGACAAGTTCTGGAGAACCGGTAGCAGAAATTTTGAGTAGTTCAGAGAACTGGTAGGGGAAATTTTGAGTAGTTCGGAGAACCTCTGACTGGCCTCGCCCCCATCTATTCTCTGCCTCCCGAGTCCCAGTTGATCGGGAAGAAATGGGGATTTTGCAGTAACCTTCCCCTGGAGTGGGGAGGGAATGGAGATTTTACAGTATCCTTCCCCTGGAGTGGAGTGGGAATGGAGATTTTGCAGTAACCTTCCCCTGGAGTGGGGTGGGATTCAGAGGTGGGTTCCTCCCGGTTCGGATCGGTTCTAAAGAACCAGTAGTAACTTGGCGGCCTGGGTCACTGGAACCTGCAGTGACCCAGGCCTGGCACACCCCCGAGCCGGTTTTCTCGGTGCCGTAGGCGCCGCCATCTTGTTTTAGCACTGCGCATGCATGCACGTGCGAAGCCTGTCCCTGAGCAAACCTGCAGTGAAGAAAACCAAAACCCACCCCTGGTGGGAATGGAGGTTTTACAGAATCCTTCCCCTGCCACGCCCACCAAGCCATGCCACACCCACCAAGCCACACCCACAGAACCTGCAGTAAAAAAAATTGAATCCCACCACCGGGTGGTTCCTGATAGGTAGGCAGAAAAAAGCAAAAGAAGCTAGCAAACCTATCTCAGGGAACTTTCAATTGAGACAACTATAATACAATATTTTTAGAAAAATGAGTGGGATTTTATTCAGTGGAGTTTATTTCCAGGATGTTGCCTGAGCATATATGACATCCCTTTTGAAACCATCTTATTTTTATTGTTATGTAAAATTCTAAATAGAATTTAATTTGACCACAATGGGACACAGAATAAAACTGGCAAGCAAAAGAGTAGTGGAGGAAATGTATTTTAACGGTACAGAGCTCAACTATTAATGGCTTCATTAATAGTTCAATACCTCAAAGCATTTTATTTAACAATAAATACAAAACTATTTTCCATTGCCTTCTTTAAGATTCCTTTTTATTTCTTTGTTTACTATTCCAGTTTAGATTACAACCACGGTATTTCTTGGTTGAGCCACTGCTAGAAACTGGAAGACCATGAGATGTAGTCCTCCCTTAGACTAGTCAACCTTGGGCTAGTCATTCTCTCACAGCTTTAGGAAGGCGGCAAAGGCAAACCACATAAAAAAAAAACTTATCAAGAAAACAGCAGAGATTAGTCCAGTCAGTCACCAGGAGTCAACAATGACAGCAAGGCAAAAATAAAATAAATAGAACAAAATATTCTTGGTTCTCTCTAATTCAAATGCTAAGTCTGCCATACTTGATTTTCCAAGGTCAGTTTCAGTTGATCATGTGCCCATTAAATAATTATGCTTCCCCCTCTTCTGTAAAATTTCAAATATAGTTCTTTGTCCAGTCAATGGAAAACAAGCAGATGGGGGGAGAGATGGGATGCTTTTATCTAAAGTATCGTAAGGACTCATAAACAATTCAGAATGCAAACCAATAATGATGCTGAGCTAAAGGACGCGCTTCCTCAGTTATTATGCATCAACGTTAAAATAATTTAGATAAATGTAGTTACATTATTTGCCGTATGGCTCAGTTTTACCTGAATGGAGAAGATATGTCTTTCATGTGACTGTTGTAGAATTCTTGGAACGTTACCCCTAGGGAGGATATTTATGAGTGGAATTTGACCACAAGAGCCCTCTTTGTTATAGTATAGGTTTCTCAAATTACACTCTTTCATTTAATAAACTGTGTCTGCTCCCACTTTTGCCCTAACTTATGCAGAGCACCAGGATATTGTGAGAGATTGTTCGTCTGCAGTGTGTTCTTTCCTCTCTTCTCTCCCTATGACTTTGAAGTTACTTTTAAAACAGATTAAATTAAAATATAGGAAATGTAGACCTTAACCACTATCAAGATAGATTTGCAATTGACCAGTCATGCTTCATGCTAAGACCAGGGTTCTTTAACACAATTATTGAGTAGATATTATGATTTGATTTCCTATTACTTCCACTGGAGTTGGGCAGCTAATACAAACAAACAAACAAACAAACAAACAAACAAACAAAACAAATAAACAATACTTATGTGTGGCATCAGTGCCAAAGACAATGGAGAATGCATTTCTACCAAATGCAAATTTATGTCTTCTTGTCTGTAAAAACATTGTATTCATGTGAAATTGTGGTGGCCACAAGGTGTCGGTATTGTCTTCCACAAGATCGTAACTTTGCTAATGCTCTGAAAGTAATCTTGTTATACTTCTTTGCCAGTTTTTATGGATTGTAAATGCCCAGATTTATATATCTTCCAATGAGATTTACTTCCAGATAAGTGGCCATTGAATTGCATGCTAAATGATTGAAAGCAGAAACTTATATTTTACATAAAATATTAGCAAAGGAATTTTAACATTTATAAATAAAACTAAACATGACAAGTTTTCTTTAAAAAATTAAATCTGGGAAGATAATTTTGGATTTGATGAATGCCATTGGAGCTTTTTGTGCCTTTACATTCATTTTAGTGTATCATCCAAAAGGAAAATAGTTCATAGGTCTGATAAAACTGGTTATTTAGTTGTACTCTCTTTAGATAGTTTTCGTGCTGCAATAATACACAAAGGGAGAATGAACAGACATGACATGATTGTACAAAGGCTACTACTCAGGGTCACATCACCTGATGCAAGTATATAAACTGTGTCATGGTTGTCACCTCCAAACACTTGTGTGTTGGTAGAATTGTATGAAAATTGGCACCTATTATGTCAGTAGTATCAGCCCTCAATTATTCAGTCCTTTTGGTTGAAGATATGGAGAATTCACCAATCAGTATTACATAAAAGATCCTTTTATTAGTTTATTGTTTGTATTCTCCTGGTATATACATTAATATAATACAAGAAATAAATTCAATTCCTGTTGTTATTGCAGAAATCTGGAAAACTAAAAAAAATCGTAAAAAACCCTAAAATACGTTTTTATAGGTTCTGTGGTTTTTAAAAACATGAGAAAATCTCTGAAAAAGTGACACAACAGCAAACACCTTTGGGTAAAAAATAAATGTATTCAAATCTATCATCTATGTTAACAATATGTTTTCTAATCAATACTTTCAGCTGTATAAATGGCACTCCGAACAGCTAAATTGAATAATAGATACAATATTTGTCTCTCTCCCTGTATATTTCCAATATATTTTTCCTTTGGTTGCTTTTGTTAAAACTTCATTGCAAGCATCACTACCAGAGAAGGTTTTGAATGACTTTAGTGTGTGTGTGTTTGAATCCATCCTATACTTAACTGTTAAGTGACACCTCCTTGCCATAAAGGTAAAGGTAAAGGTTCCCCTTGCACATATGTGCTAGTCGTTCCCGACTCTAGGGGGCAGTGCTCATCTCCATTTCAAACCCAAAGAGCCAGCACTGTTTGATGACAATTCCATGGTCATGTGGCCGGCATGACTAAATGCCGAAGGTGCATGGAACGCTGTTACCTTCCCATCAATGGTGGTCCCTATTTTTCTACTTGCATTTTTTACGTGCTTTCGAACTGCTAGGTTGGCAGAAGCTGGGACAAGTAATGGGTTATGGTTTCCGAATGTTTCATTACTAGGCTAGGTAATATCTTCAGCAGAATTTAGGGGATGTCAGGGTCGAAACCAGTGGTGGGTTGCTACTGGTTCGGACTGGTTCACGCGAGCCGGTGGTGGAAATTTGGCCCCGTTCACTGAACCAGTAGCGATGGCCGGCTTGCCATGATCTCAAACTGGTTCCCCAGTCACCGCTGCTTGAAAGCGGCTGGCAACAAACCCTCTGCGCATACGCAAAGGCCTCTGCCCATGCGCAGAGGGTCAGTTCCCGGATGTAATCCGACACAACGTGCGCACTTCTGAACCTGTAGGGAAGGTAAGAGAAACCCACCCCTGGTCAAAATGTTCGGAAACCAACCCACAAACTCGGAGAATGGAGCTCCACCCTCATCCTCCACCCGAGCTACAGATATTCACCACCATCGCAAAAGTTAAGTGGTCTCTGGTAACATAAAAGTTATTCAGGACTGACTGACCATTCTCTGCCTTTTCATTCCCAACACAGGCGAAAGAGCCCAGTGTTTTTTAGTGAAGAAGAAATGTCTGCCTTCCTCCAGGCTCCATGTAATGGCAATGAGATATATTACAGTAATCTTCTTAATGAATGGGCACAGACAGACATCACCTCTGTATATAGACTGGGTATGTCTCCATATCTCTGGATATTGTCTCTTTCGAATGTCTCTTTCTTGTTCCCAAATTTTCTGCTGCTCCCTATCTTCATACTATTCATCTTCTGATAGAATATTAACTTCAAAAAATACTCAGGAGATAGTTTGATGTCATGTTGATGATCTCTACATGCTTTAGTTCTTAGTAGGCACAATAGCAGGAGGATGAGATGTAATAAGGAAGATACAACCAAGGCAGGGGTGGGTTCTAACTTACCTCGCCACTGGTTCACTTCCTCCCATGCCGCGTGGGTGCGCGCGCATGCGCAGTGCCAAAAACCAAGCTTCTGTGCATGTGCAGAAGCCAAAAACAAGATGGCTGCACCCACGGGTCGGCACCGACAGAACCGGCTCCATGACATCATCACCAGCTTACTAACAGTTCTAAAGAACCAGTTAGAACCAGTAGCAACCCACCTCTGAACCAAGGCCATCAGCCTTGTCTACATATCACACTAAGTTTTCCATCTCCAGATATGATTGGAGTACAGTATATGCCCATGTACCTGATAACACCTTCTTGCTCATCAGCTTTTATACCCCACCCCCTACTCAATTTTATTTCTCACCTGTTAATCTGTATTAACAGTTACATAAGCATACTTCATTATCTTCTGCTTTGCTTTATTGTGCTTTGCAGATACTGCCTTTTTGAATTCAAATTGAAGGTTTGCAGCAACCCTGCATTGAACAAATCTGCTGGCACCATTTTTCCAATAGCATTTGCTCACTTCATTATCTTTGCATCCTATGTTAGTAATTCTCAGAATATTTCAAACTTTTTCATTATTATTTATCACTTTAGCAACGAAAGAAGTTTTTAATTGAGGTACGTACATTTTTAGACCTAATGCTATTGCACACTTAATGGACTACATATAGTGTAAAATGTAACTTTTATATTATGCAACGGGAAAGCAAAACAATTGTGTGATTTATTTTATTGCAATATTCACTTTATTGATGCGATCTGGAACTGAACTTGCAGTATCTCCAAAGTGGCCCTGTGCTCTGTCACATCAAAGGGCAGTTGAACAATAGGATTGAACAGAGTTTTCTATTGTTTTTAATGACATTCCCAATGAAGAAAATGAACAAGTTGATCTAATTCAGAATTTACAATATACTCTCCCTTCATTGTAGTACAGTCATATAGCTTTATAATCCTTACACTCATTGTATTCTTTCCTGGTAGCATATCTCCCAAGCTAAGATTGGACTTCATTTTTTCTTGTGTATGTTTTGAATGAAGCAACTTAAGTTTTTTTGTTATAATGCCAAGTTTGACCTTTGACCTTGTAGTGGGTTCCTTTGCATATTTCTCTCATTTTTCTTGATTACACAGATGGCTTTGAACCTATTGCGATGTACCCACAAAGACCATCAGGTGAGTATGATTGGAAGGGAAAATGAGATTACACACACACACCCCAAAATGTATCACCATAAAGGGAATCATATCTTTGTGCTTTATTGATCATTTTCAGATGCTGCTGTACATGGACATAAGAATGGTTGGATGTTTGAAAATTGGGGGAAGCAATCGTATAACAGTTTACTTACTCAAACTGATTCTGAGAAGTCAACTCCAGTGGTTGAATCCTCACCTTCTACCCTTGAACACTTACTTCTGCCAGAGCCAGATGACCTTGATGACCCCAAGTTCTTTATTGATCTAAATGCTGGGCATATGGAAGACTGTGATGTGTTTGATCCTATACTGACTTTCCTCAATCAAGATAGCTATGTGCCTCATTTCCAAAGTCTGTATGATCTCTCTTTTTCCTTCCTCAGTTCCACCTTCTATGGCTTCACCAATGAAGAGGAGTTAGTCATATATCTGGAAACATCCAGGAACTGGGCTAAGAGGGGCCACCTTGCTTGGGCTCACATTCGGATATGCTATCTTTTGGGCCGCCTCTGTGTCAGGAAGGCCAAGTTCTCCCAAGCGCGAGTCTACTTCGAGGAAGCCATGAATGCTATGGACAAGGGGTTCGAAGATCTACCTCTACTTACATCATTGCATGCGAACCTTGCTGCCATTTATTTAAAGCAAAAGATGAAGCACAAGTTCTTGTCGGTGATTGGGAAAGGGATGACACTTCTGGCCTGCTTGTCTGGACACTGCTTCAGTTCTGAGACTGAACTAGAAGTTGTGATGTACATCCTGAGAGAGGCCATTGCTGTAGGCAACACAGCAATGGAGATCAGGTCCTGCTTCCTCATTGTCAGACTCTTCTTGCAGCTCGGCAAATATGATGAGGTTCTTCCTTTTGCAGAACGCTTGCAGTTTCTGAATGCACAGCTCTCCAGCCAGGTTACCAGTGCATATCCTTTAGATACAATGCCTTTTCTTGCCTATCTGTATGAAAAAAAGTATGTGCCCCATGTAGCTTTGGCGGCTGCCAGGATGTTCTCCCCTAGCAATATAAAAGGTGGCTTCACACCCATTTGGAGAGCTGGATTCATCCTTGCAAACACCTCTAAACTCTTGAAAGTCCAAGAGAAAAGCCACAACGGCATCTCAGCATTGGCTTGCTTCTATCTGCATTGCGGGTTGTCCTTCTCCCATGAAGCTGGGACTGTATCAACTGAAAAGGCCTTGTGTGCCCTTTTATCCAAATTGTACCTCAAATACGGCATGTTAGAAAAGGCTGTGCATTACTCCAACCAAGCGGTTTCCCTGGGTAAAATGATGGGCGAAGAAGAAGCATTTGAAGCATCCCTTTCTTTGGGGTGGCTGTTTACTTTGAACAGTCAGCCAGACAAGACCTCAGAGATCATGCAATACCTCTTGTGTTCTCTGCGGCAGACGGACAGTGTCACGCAAGATGGGGCAGTTCACAATCTTTTAGCCATTGCCCTGAAAAGAGAAGGGCAGGTGCAAAAGGCAGCAGAGAACTACTTCTGGGCCTTGAAGAAAGCCCAGGAAAATGGAAACCAGCGGAACCAAGCCATTGCCTTAGCCAACTTTGGTTGCCTAATCACATCTTTGGGAGCTTACTATTTAGGAGAATACTATTTTCTCCAGGCCATTCAGCTGTTCTTTGAACTCCAGGATGGCGATGATACACAAATGGAACTGATGCACATTTTGTTATGGTTGGCTCAGTCCAAGCTAGAGAGATGTAAGACAGAAGAAGGCATCATCTTTTATCAGCTGGCCTTGGCTATTGCCTTGAAGACTCAAAATGTGATAAGTGAGTACTTATTATTTGGGGAAGTTGTTCAAGTCAAGTCAAATTTGTTATTTATTTGGCAATTTTTTTAAAAAAAATCTCTATCTTATCTGATGCTATATAGGTCAACTTCATGTCACTGAGTCCCTCTGCCATTTCTATAGTAAAGTGCATCCTGATACCAGAGCCTGCATTCTATACCATGAGCACCAAGTTCTCCTAGCTCGGCAACTTCAGGACAGAGAAAAAGAAGGACACCTTCTACAGGACCTCAGCCAACTCTACCAAAGTTTACAAACACCCAGGTGAGTAAGCACTCAGGTTCCCTATTAAATGTTGAAATAATGACTAGGACTCAAAGTGTTACAATATTTTGTACAGTGTTTCGGTTACATTGGATTTTGACATTAAGCAATTCCCTTTTATCGTTTTTAAATGAAAAACATTAATATTTAAAGAATGAAATTCTAGAATATTGATGCCTTTATGCCCAAGTGGCATGAGTTCCACTGTTTATAATCCATTGAACACTAGATCATCACTAGAATCTTCTCATAAAGATTCATTCATTTTAAATGTATTCTCTGCCATTGATTTTAATGTCAGATCAGAGGTGGGTTCCTCCCGGTTCACCTGAACTGGTAGCAAACCACTAGTGACGGTCGGTGACGGTCTGTGGATGGCACCATTTTTTTTTTGATTTTTTTTAATTTTTTTTCTGATTTTTTTTCTTCTGCGCATGCGAAGAAGCTGAGTTTCCGGCACTGAGCATGCACCGCCATCTTGTTTTTGGCTTTTAAAAAAAATTTCGGTACTGTGCATGCACACATGCGTGAAGCACACGCACCCACGAGGCACTGCCACAAGGCGCAGCCACATGGTGTGGCCACATACTGTGGCCACGCAGCACGGGAGGAAGCGAACCGCCAGCGAGGTAAGTTAGAACCCACCCCTGTGTCAGATGCTGTGAACATTTTGGAAAGAAGGGGAAAAAATCTTAAAACAATAAATCATAGTAATTTGATATTATTAGTTTATATGTACCATTTAGGAAGAGTGAAATATTCCCCTGTGTTTAGTAGTTGTCTTGGTCTCTGAGATTAATATCTGTGACACTTTAAAGCAGAGCACGTTTTCTCTTGGTATGTCAGAAAATCACTTCATCAGTCATATAATATGTTCACTTGCCAGATAAATATAGATGAGAGAGAGATCTTAAATATAAGGAAAGAGGTGAAAAGAAAGTATGTACACAGATTTCCTTGCTTTAAAAAAAGATATTGAAACAATTCTGCATTCAGTTGCAGAATGTCAATATATTTACTGTGAATTCAGTTCAGAACTCCTTTGTTAACAAGTGTAGTCATATTAATATACCTTGTTACAAATGGCTGACAGAAAGACACTGGACTTACATACAATAACCAGGATCCAAAGAGGAGTGTGAGAGTGGACAGGAGAAAATCTGTATCTGTCACCAGAAATTTCAAGCTAGGTTTGTCATAGTGGTTCACTTGCTTCAAGTTCCCATCTTTTCCTTTGTTTTTTCTTTTAATAAATAATTTGTTTCAAACATTTAAAGAACAGAATAAATAGCTACATAAGAAAAAAAGGCAGAAAAAGATATGGGGAATAAATAAATATCAGCAAAGAAAGATGGATAGTTATCATAAAATTTAAAATGCATTAACTTGATATTTAATTAATGTGTCAATTAAATGTATAGACCTAGAATCCATTTATTATCTTAAGAAAAAAGTTAAAATCCCTATAAGATGCTGAGATCAATATTGATAACATTGTTATTTGTCATTGTTCTAAAAATAAATGAACATAATTATATAAAAGAAAGAAAAGAGAAAAGGGAAAAAGGGAAAAGAATTAAAAATAGAAAAAGGAAAAGAATTCAATAAAAACAATATTAAGTTCTAATCTCTCTCCCATTGTTTCTGATTGGCAATTGCATCAATGTACTTTATCAGCCCTCCAAGATAAACCAGTCTTGGAAACCTGAGTTATATATACTAACACCACTTTTATTACAAATTTATAATAACAGAATCTTGTGAATCTGAATGTATTTTCTCCCTCCTCAGTTTATCTTCCCGAGAACTAGAAAGACTTCTATCTAAGTAACAGGTTGTGCTATACTAATTCCTGTTTATGGAACTATCACACTCCAGAGATCAACTGAGTATCATATCATACAACATAATGTCAAATGATATCATATCATATATGATATTCGTATCACATTAGGAGAAATTATTAGCAGCTTGTGATATAGTGATTGTTCTTTTGTTATTGATTTAAGCCAGTGATGGCGAACCTTTTTTGGTTCGTGTGCCAAAAGGGGGGGGCGTGTGGGGGGGTCACGTGCGTGCGTGCCCACACCCATAATTCCATGCGCCCCCCTGAAACTTGAAACGGGCCATTTCTGGCTCTGGAGGGCCTCTGGGTGGGTAGGGAAGGCCATTTTCACCCTCCCCAGGCTCCTAGAAAGGCTCTGGAGCTTGGAGAGAGAAAAAAAAACCGGGCCTTCCGGTTTAATCGGAAGTTGGCAAATGGGCCATTTTCTGCCTCCAGATGGCCTCCGGGGGGGGAGAGGCTGTTTTCGCCCTCCCCAGGCTCCTAGAAAGGCTCTGGAGCTTGGGGAGAGCAAAAAACAGCACTTCCCCACCCACTCCGGAGGCTGGAAACAGCCTGTTTCCCAACTCCCAGGGCCCCAGAAGGCCCGAAAATCAGCTGGCCTGAGCTCACGTGCCCACCGATATGGCGCCGTGTGCCACTTGTGGCACGCGTGCCATAGGTTCGCCATCACGGATTTAGGCAGTCTGTCTATCTTTATCTGTAGTGAACTTTAAAGAATCTCAGAGCCAGCTAACGTTCTGTTGAAATTTTCCTTCCTTCCTTCCTTTCTTCCTTCCTTCCTTCCTTCCTTCCTTCCTTCCTTCCTTCCTTCCTTCCTTCCTTCCTTCCTTCCCTCCCTCCCTCCCTCCCTCCCTCCCTCCCTCCAAAGCCCAAATTTAGACCCTGGTAGTCCACATTTATTTGAGCTATTTGGAAGCTGGGGTAAAATTCTTGCATATCAAGTGACAGAAAAAATGATAACATAATGTACCAATGAACAGATATCCCACACCCTGCAAGATGAGGGCAACACATCCCAGGGTTGTGGTGTTCATATACATATATTTCTATATATATATTTCTCCATTTCTCCATTTCTCCATTTCTCCATTTCTCCATTTCTCCATCTCTCTCTCTCTCTCTCTCTCTCTCTCTCTCTCTCTCTCTCTCTCTCTCTCTCTCTCTCTCTCTCTCTCTCTCTCTCTCTCTCTCTCTCTCTCTCTCTCTCTCTCTCTCTATATATATATATATATATATATATATATATAGAGAGAGAGAGAGAGAGAGAGAGAGAGAGAGGGGGGGGGGCGAAAGGCAAAATGAAAGCTGTGATGATTTCTCCCATATTTGGGTACACCAGGATAACACGACAGAAAAACATATATAACCCTTTCCTAGTGAAGAGCTGATAGGGAATAGAGCCTGTGGCCTAATGGCTAAGCTGTTGCCTCTCAAGGCAGTCAGCCCAGGTTCAAATCCCAGTAAGGGTATGGCTATCTGACGAGAGCTAAGTAGCTCGAAATAGATCTATAATAGTCTCCCTTTATTTTCATTTATCAGCAAAAAATGCTACACACACACATATATATACTGTATATACATACATACATACACACACACACATGTTTTACATATGTCATTTGTAGTGAACAAGTCATGTATCATCCTAAAACCCCTTCTATAGTGTGTCTCCAACATGACAGATAGAGGAAACATATACCACATAGTGTGATACCATTTGGTCATGAAACATTAGTGGCAGTCCAGTTGTCCTTCCATTAAGAGTGATATCTTTAGAACAAGAACTTATTTAAGGACCTATTTAAAGGCCCATCTGCTTAAAAGAATTTCTCCATTGGATTTAAAACCAAAGGAAAGAATTCAATCTGTATTAAGGTCACTGTTAAGTCCCAGCAAAAAGAGACAAGTAGACGAGGATAGTGACTTCAGCTCTTTATTAGGTCACAGTGAGCAAACATCAGCGAAGCTCAGATTGTGGCAGGGATTTAAATAGGGAGCCCGACTGGCAAGGAGCCAATCAGAATTTACCTATTCAAGTTCCCTGTCGGACTGGAGTGAAAACTTCTCCAGTTTCCTGATACATAACAGTCACAATACAGTATCTTGTAAGGGTTGTTTTATAGAGTGGATTAAAATGGGGCAGTTTGTTTTGACTATGCGTGAGTTTCACTAATTTCTTTGTAATAATGAAATACATGTAAATCCAACAGATCTTTGAAACAGGCATTGGACTGTACCAAGCAGAGCCTCAGAATATTTATTGACCTGGAGGAAATTGTTAAAACAGCCCAGGCCTGGTTACAGGCTGGTAAGCTCTATTATCAAATGCAAGACAACGAACTTGTGGAAATGTATTTACAGGTACATAAAAAAATTATTTTCTAAGTTGGAATCCTCCTGGCACGGGACTTTGTATTTTTTTTAGTAGTTGTCGAACCACTTTGTAAAAGATTATTGCAAAAGTATGATTTCAGTCATTGGATAACACAGATCACTTATCAATCTTTATAAAATATGAGTTTTCATGTGTCTGGCACATGAAGATGCTGAGTCAGTGTCTAACAATATAAGGCAGCACCAACCATGGCATTAAATTTCCCTCTAGCTAATATATATAGATATTATATATATGGCTGTGATTCAGCCAAAATATAGGATCTTGGCTGAACTACAGATCTTCTGCATTGCACGTATGCATGTTTTGTCCTTTATTTGAAATGTGCGATTACATATTGCACACTTATCTTAATATTAGGTCATATTGAATATTAATGTTTAATATTGGGTTATCTAATATTTAATACTGAAAATCTATGACTTTCATTTGTGGGTGTAAAATTTAGATTTATAAGCAACATTTGGATTTGTAGTGTGGTGATTTCAGAGATTTGGTAGTAAAAGGTAAGAGGGGGTTGAGTAGAAGAACATTAGCGTGATGAACATCAAACTACACAAAAAAAGGAGAACTGAATGTTAAGAAGTAAAATAAGAGGGTGCATATCATTGAGCAATGGAAATCTCTCTGCATGGAGAGATTTTTTAATCTTTTACACCTAATTTCCACTTTTTTCTTTGGAGGTATGATGTCTCTGCCATTGAAATAAAAAAAAATGTCATGAAGTGTTCTGTATTTTGTTATGCATAAGAGCCTTAAAATGTATGCAGCTAAATTGAAGTGCCTTGAATTGTTTTGAGCAAAAAGTCTCCCTTTTTCTATGATGCTATAGCCTCAGCTGTTAACCTCACTGGTTCCCCTTTTCAGGCATCCATAGAGACAGCACTGAAACCCAAAGAGCTGCACCTGGCCATGGGATTATACGAAGAGGCAGGAGATGTCTTCTTCAATGGAATCAGGAACAGGCATCAGGCAGTGGAATATTACAGGGTACCAACTACAAGATATATTTGTTTTGACATCTCTAGAGGTTGCCACTATGGGTGTTACTAACATTGATGGAAAGAAACTGTGCAGAAGTAGAAAGTGGAAAATGAGATGTACATCAGACAGAAATCATGGGTGGGTGGATATTACTACCAATCTACTCCAGTGATTCCTTCTGTGCCTACGTGCTAATATTGCCGACTGAAAATAAACATACTAGAATCTGGGAGTGAAGGTGAGAGGACCACTGATTGTGTTGTGGCTGTTAATTGTGGAAGTAAGATCGTGGTGAGGAATTTTCTTGTTGTTGCTCTTTGTGTATGTATCATCTTTTTATTTTATTCATGCCTTCATGATACAACATATGATTTGACTGCAAAAGGTCACTGGTTCAATCCCTGAAACTTTCAAGTAATATTGGAAAAGCATTTTAAAAAGAAAGAAAGAAAGAAACCCGGATTGCTGCTGCTGCTGCTGATTGCTAGGGTAAAAATGCAGACCAGTGCAACTGTGGCATTTGACAGTTTGATGGTTGTCTTTGCAAGAAGTGTCCCTTCCAACTGTACTGAGGGATGCGTTTTAAAAACTTTACTTAAATACCTTTAACTACAAAGTAAGCAAGAGTTCTCTTTCTTTGTGTGTGTGTGTGTGTGTGTTCTTTCCCTCTTTTTAGTAACAAAACCTTACCTTCTCTTTTTAAGTGTTTGAAGCATTAATGAAGTTGTTCCCTTTTTAAAAAAAAAGAAAAGAGAAAATGTATAGCCCTTTCATCTTTAAAAATAAGAAATCAACATTTTTTTAAATAAAAAAATGCCCACTTCCTGAAAGTCTATAATGGTCTCATTGATCCAACGGTAGCCTTTTCTTTCATATTAAACAATGTGTGCAAATTGTGTGAAATTTATAGTGACAGAAGGCTTTAATTTTGCTGAATTAAATAGACTTAAATCTGTTTCTAGGCAAAAACCAAACGGGCAGCCATCAAATTGCCCAAAACAAGGAAACAAAAAGCAAAATGATCTCAGGTTCATCTAAAGTTCAAGAGAAGGTTAAATGAGAACCCACAAAAGTTATGTTTGCGCTTGTTATCTATAAACCTGAAAACTGTGAGATATGTTCATTTCAGTTGTAAGAAAATGATGCTATGGAAAATGATTATCAAAGAGACTGAATGAATGGTCAGGTCTTCTTTGCTTTGTGTGACTTCTTTGAGGGACTCTTGGTTGGCTGCAGAGGGAGGATGGATAGTAGAAAGTTATGAAACCACCATGACAAATTGTTTGATGTTTTTACCAGGGCGGAGCTATACCTTTGGCCAGGAAATTGAGAGACACACAAACGGAGTTGAGAGTGTTCAACAAGCTAGCTGAACTCCAAATTGGGCTCCACAATTATGAAAATGCTTTGGAATTTGCTACCTTGGCAGTCAGACTCAGCGTGGATGTAGGTAGGAAGGAATCAAGGTTTATAATGCAAGAATATTCAACTCATTTTCTGAAAATTGTCAATGCTTTGTGAGTAGAAAAATAACGAACATACATCTCTTAGAAGATGGTCTCACAAAAGCCAATTTAAAATGTGGAAATACTGGAATTTAATTTGGTAGCACCCAAGTCAATATAAAATACTCAAGTTAGCCTCAGTAAATGTTTTAAAAGGCACAAAACCTGATTACAAAGGTAAGTAGACATTTATTAAACTTGACTTCATTTAGAATCAAAGAAATGGTTCATCACAGATTTTATGAATCCACAACTACTAGGAAAAAATGACCAGATATGTTTATCTTTCCTTCTGATGTCCTAGTCAGAGATTACTCAATTGGCATTGTACAAAACATTGCTTGTTTTTGGATACAGTATTTAGTTGACAATGATATTGCAAACAATAGCCTAGAAATTCTTAACTGAAAGCAAATGGAATGTGTTTCTATCAAATAGATTATTTCACGTATGCTTGTCATTTTCACTGTCTTCATTTTGTTGTGTAACTGCTCAACATGGGACAACATATTTCCCCCCCCCCAGAGTAGAATATTTCTCTGTGAGCTTTTGAAAATGGCACACCCAATTTCATCGCAGTGAAATTTAATAGTCTACATTAGCATGTTTCAAGCAAGGAGTCTATCCTTCAATTTTTTCATTTCTGCTGTGAATGATTGTGGCTATGGAAACATTGTATGCACATTTTTCAAGATTGCAGCAATGGACTGTTTAATGAAATTGGCATTTCTTCCCTATCATTGATTTTTTTATGACATTAGGAAAGTGCATAAATAACAATTGTTTGCATTGATTGTTATGGTTGTTACTGTAAAGCTTTTCAGCATGCGGGATTGGCACTGCACATTAACTTCTGGGGGAACAAAAAGGTGGTGGCAAGGGAACACGTTGCAGTCTTCACAACTCCTGGGAACTGGACAGGAAACAATTGAAATGTTGCTGCTTAGAGAACATGGTCTTTTGCGGCTCTAGGAGGAAGGGCAGAGTTACAAATGCTCCAGCCTTTACAATCGCCCAATAGTCATTTATGCCATTTTGACACTTTTCTTCTTCCAGGAGATCATTTGCAAGAATTGGTTGCCTTTCATCGGCTGGCAACTGTGTATTACCTTCTGCAAATGTATGAGATGGCTGAAGACTGCTACCTGAGGACGCTTTCTTTGCATTCACCAGAATTGCAAGGGGTTCAAGAAGCCATATATTACTCCAGGGTATACTACCGGCTGGGAGATCTCACTCTCCACAAATTAAAGGTGAAAGATAGCATCTGTAATTTAATAATGACCTGTTGCATTTTAGTAAAGATGCTCTGGTTTGATTTACTTTGCACTTAAAAATTTATTGGTGACATTTATATACCGCCTCACAGTGCAAGCACTCTCTAAGCGGTTTACACCAGTAAGCAATGTATATTTACATTGCCACCAACAATTTGGGTCCTCATTTTACCTACCTCGGAAGGATGGAAGGATGAGTCAACCTTGAGCCGGTGAGATTTGAACCGCTGACCTGTGGATCATAGTCAGCTAAAGTGGCCTGCAGTACTGCCTCTAACCGCTGCGCCACCTCGGCTCTGAATGAAGGTATTCAGAATCTTGTGAAAATATTGAACGAGTGCATTTTGTTCTTTGCTGAAATGTCAGCAATTATTCCATTTTCTGGACCTCCAAGTCATTTTTGTTCAGTTAATACTTTTTTTCCAGTTTACAAAAGGGATATACTATTTATTTCAGGCTAATGTCCAGACTTTGGCCTTTGAATCATTCAAAGGGTTATGCTTCAAAGCTAGGATAAAAGCTACATTTTACTTTATTCCATTTCAGTTAAGTTGAGCCGCTGTGATCCTTTCTCATACATTCAATAATTCCTCATCTTCTTTCAAATTAAAATAGACATTTGGTTGCACTTTGGAGTATAGCAACCAGAGCCAGAATGTAACTATCTCCAAGAAATTACTAAATGTCAGTAAAAGTCTAGAACTCTCTGAATCTTTTTCCTGCCCTTTATTATCCATCAGAGGTTTTTCAGTCCAGATATGATATGCTCTAATTTAGAAGGGTTCTGGAAGCTTCACACGCTGCTTGGAAGAACTACATATGGCTTGCGTTGCAGGCTGTCAACTGTGATTTATAATAGCCGAGTTGGTGCAGTGGTTAAATGCAGCACTGCAGGCTCAAGGTTGACTGTTCAAATCTCACCGGCTCAAGGTTGACTCAGCCTTCCATCCTTCCGAGGTGGGTAAAATGAGGACCCAGATTGTTGGGGGCAATATGCTGAACTCTGTAAAACCGCTTAGAGAGGGCTGTAAAGCACTATGAAGCAGTATATAAGTCTAAGTGCTATTGCTATTGCTATATGCCATCCTATTGTCTTCTACTTTTGATGCTCTCCTTATTTTCTTCTGCAGTTGCCATTCCCTTTCTAAATACCCTTGCTTTGGATATGATTTTCAGTAGCTCCACCCTCTCCCTTCAGGAGCTCCCCACATGTCCCTTCATACATATTATATTATTTCATACTTATTAGTTGTACTTAATATGTATGAAATTAATGAATTGTTATTCCAAGCAATCAAATCTACATTCATTTGCTCTGCATAAGTGGTAAACTGGGAGTGTTCTGCCTTATTATAATCATTGCCAACATTTTGCCTTATTATAATCCAAATTGGGGAAAAAGCTTGACGTATAGGGTTATGCTAGTTTCAAGGTTTCCCTGTTATAAAGATGTTTTTTGGGAGTGGGGTGGAGCTTCATAACATAGAGTTGGAAAAGCCATTTCAGGTTCCAATCTGTAGCAATAGCAATAGCACTTAGACTTATATACCACTTCACAGTGCTTTACAGCCCTCTCTAGGCAGTTTACAGAGTCAGCATATTGCCCCCAACAATCTGGGTCCTCATTTTACCCACCTCGGAAGGATGGAAGGATGAGTCAACCTTGAGCCTGGTGAGATTTGAACTGCCAAATTGCAGGCAGCTGGCAGTCAGCAAAAGTAAGGCTCTTCGAAATTTCTTAGGCAATGGACCATTTTTCATCCCTACCATGCTTTCAGCCTTGACTGGAAGTGCCTTCCAGTGCCTTCCAGTGCTTTACTTTTTCTCTCTTTCCTTTTATTCTCAGGATGAGCAAGATGCAGCCAGTTACTTCTTCTTGGCCTTGGCTGCTGCCACTGAATTTGATGACTACAATTGGCAAGGCAAGATCCAAGCCAGGTTGGCTCAAATATTTACTAATTCCCAAACAAATAAGAGCCCAAGAGGGTGGACAACATATCGGGCCCGATGGTTAAGTGAAGGAAGACATGATGTATGATCCATCTGTTACGGAATTCACAGCTCATGAAGAAAGGACATCATTGTCCCTCTTCTGCCAAGAAAAGAAGAGAAACATCATCTGGTGCTTCTAGTCCCTTGTGTTTCTGAATGAATAGAAATCTTGTGGGCTGTTGTAAATGGATATACGCTGGCCATCAAATAATGAGTTCTGAGTGAAAAAGCAAACTCATTTTTTTTAATTTTATCAGCAACATGTAAAGAATACTCCATTCACATACATGGGCCTTATTTAAGAGATTAGAGGGTGCGAAAGAGTCAGCTGAAGCAAGATTGAGAAACAGTTTGGTGTAGTGGGCATCAGGTTAGAAACTGGTTGACTGTGAGTTCTAGTCCCACCTTAGGCACAAAGAAAGTTGGGTGACCTTCGGCCAGCCACTTTCACACAATAGCCAATCACTTCTGAAAAACCTCACCAAGAAAACAACAGATTTCTCCAGGCAGTCTCTGAGAATCAATATGATTGAGCAGAAGGAGGGGGGAGAGCAAAATAATGAATGCACAGCGTAGGAGCTGAAAAGGTATGTGAGTGCAGATTGTCTGTGATAAGAAGTAAATGGGGCTGATCCTTGGAGAGGATATTCAACCTGCATCCATTCATCCTCAGTGCCAAAAAGTCCTTTACAAGATAGAGATCAACAGAAAGCCTCTGACAGCCTGAACAAAAGAGGAAAAAGTGTGGAAAAAAATGCTCTTGCAGAAAATGTGATTCTTTGTTCCTGTGTATTTCATCAGTTATCTGTGCTTAGACCAGGAAGTGGGGGGTAGAATCCACCCAGCCACAGCTCCTCTCCAAAAGCTAAGCAAAGCCAGATCTATGTTTCAGTGGAAAACATCATGAAATCCCAGGGCTATAAGTTGCTATGGAGTAAAAAAAAAGCATTATAACAAATTGCTTCTATATTATTGCCAAGAAAATAATGCAAGAACACGCATAAAGTCACCAAGTGCCAAGAATAACTCAAATAATTATCAGTATTTATATTTATTTTGGTTTCTCATTAATATCTGCCTCACACTTCAAATAAACTAAATTAAGATCCCAAAAGTATCCTTTGGAAAGGATGGAACCTAGAATACCATATCCTAAGTATGATTAAATGAGCTTTTCAGAGGTATCTCCTTCCTTCTTAATGATTTGCATTGCCAGCTCTCCAGTGATCCTGAAGAAGAAAGGAAAATGGCTCCTGTATATCTAGAGAAGGAAAGATATGATTGGAAGCCTCTTGGGAAAGCAAAGACACCTCCATACTCAGCCAGATGTATTGGTCTTCCATACTGCTAGAAGGTGACTACAAAACTTTCAGATTCTTTGTCTCGGTCAGATACCCGCAGGAAGAGCATGCTTACTACCCACCATAGCTCTATCTGACATGTAGCTCACTGGATTACTTTGAATCATTTGCTCTCTGCCCAGCCTACCTCACAGGGTTATGAAGGTTTGTTAACAAACTACACATGAGATGACCTCTATGCATGATGACTTGACTTGATCTCTTTAGAAGAAAGTCAGGAAATAAAGACACACGCTTCTTTTTGCCTGTGAACTATTGACTGTCCTCATAACCAAGAATCAAACCTTCTTGAATAGAATAGAAATGTGCTTTTTTAAAACAAAAAAGGGAGTTGAAATTCTTAGGAGGCTTAATGCTGTGCTAGCTTTGAGATGCTACAGATTTACAGACCATCTTGTAGCCCCACCAAGTATATCCGGTTCAAATGAAAAGTCAAAGCCAATTGTCCAGGGTTTCTGCATATGGAAATATTTTGATAAGACCATGGCTAAAATTGGGAAGCTGAATTGAGATGGGCCCATTTTTGATGCTGTGTAGTTGGGCTGTGCTTTCTTTGAAGTCAGGGTACAAATATTTTAGGGGCCAAAGAGTGCATCTGTCTTCTGAATAGCATGCCAGATATAAGATCCATAAAGGGAGTGTGACCAGGATATCTATTTAATTAAATTTAAAATTAAACGAATTAGCTGCAGATACAATAGTATGATAACTCCCCAATTCCTGAATTTTTCCCTTGAAAATTATAAACAGAATTGGAGCAATTCTGGGGCTCAAAGGCTTTGGAGAGCAGCAGACTGTTTAAATCAAGTCATTTTACTTCGTGAAGCACTCTTGAAACCTCTTGCCTTGCCTCTCAGCTTTTGCTCTTGAAATGAAATGTAACACAGACACAAATTCACCTTATTTTGTTTTTTTCAAGAACATTCTAGAGGAGATTGCCCATCCATTTCAATTCTGAGATGAATAGGATGTCTCAACAATTTAGAGCAGACCTGATTCCCCATGCAATAAATGATGGTTATGTCAGATTGTGTTTTGAATATTAAGGAAGAAACACAAACCAGTTGCAAACTTTGTCTCTCTCTCTGTCTGTCTACTGGTGAGACCCCTGGGAGACTTCCCCTGACCTGCTTAATGTCTGAATGTTGAGTTTTGCACAAAGGTATGAATCAAAGTGGTGAAGGACATGTCACAACGAAATTGGAGATGTATTCACAAAATTGACATTGTTTGTGAAAATCTTCTCGGTTATACCAGCAGCCATTCAGAAGCAGGATAATAATTTTAAAAAAAATTCAATTCTCTACAAAGCATTGCTACAGCCATTCACAATGACTTTAGAACAAATGTTGCAGCACCCAAATAACTAAATACGACAGGGTCATGGCTCAAAGTTAGACTACATGTTAGTTATGCAGATGGCTCCAGGCATATTCTTTATTACCTTGCATGAAAAATGCCTCCAACAGAAAATCTGGATTTGTCTGACAGACCCACCTAGTACCTTCCAGACATGAGCTAATGATCTGATTCTGTATGACAGCTACCTATGTTTATGTATGATCCTGGGCAGTGGTGAAATCCAATTTTTTTTACTACTGGTTCTGTGGGCGTGGCTTGGTGGGCGTGGCTTGGTGGGCGTGGCAGGGGGAAGGGTAGTGCAAAATCCCCATTCCCTCCCCATTCCTAGGGGACGTATACTGCAAAATCCCCATTCCCTCCCCACTCTGGGGCCAGCCAGAGGTGGTATTTTCCGGTTTTCTGAACTACTCAAAATTTCCACTACTGGTTCTCCAAAACCTGTCAGAACCTGCTAGATTTCAACCCTGATCCTGGGTGTTATCACTGGTTAAACAGATTTCAACATTTGCTTTTTACTTGTACCACAGCTCATCTCACCATTAGAGGGCAATAAAGGCAACATTTTCAATTCCTTATTAAGAACAAGAATCTGTTAAGAAATGGATAAAGGCTTCTAGGCAGTCTGAACTTTTAAGACTTATCTGTGGCTGGATATGTTGAGAAACATGACATTTTTTCTGGACACTTCTCTACATCCTATGGAAATCAAATTTCCTAATGTTATGCACAGAAGCCGAGATTTATTATCTTACACTCATTTTTTAAAAAAAGTCTACTACAATAACAAGAACTTACTTCTCAAAAAAAACACCCTCCTTTATTGTTTAAGGGAAAATTTAGAAACAATCCATGTTAGATTGGCAAATTTAAAATGATGTCATGGCATAGTATGACTTAAGCCACAATATATTATTGGAATAACACTTGTTCTTTGAAAAAATACTGAAGCAGTTCAAAAGATTTCATGACAGCATGCACAATCTCTTTCTCATATAAACATGTACGTACATCTTTCTTCTTCCTTGTATAGAAACAGATGTACTCTTTCACTAAATTTCTACCTGCTTTGACTTGTCTGGACAATGGCTGGAATAGTAGGTGGAAATAAAAGGAGAAAAAGGGGTTTTTTTTTTTGCTTTTCTGCTCTCTGAGCTGGTTGCTGCCTACCTCAGGAAGATGCGCTAAGATATTGCCTGCAGTTCTCCACAGTAATGCCAAGCCGGTCTGCCAAACTGCCAAAGCCCAAATCTTTATTTGGGCATTCAGGTTTATGGTTATTTATTTTACTTCCTTGGAGTTCTGAGTGAGTTAATGTAATCAATTCATGAGAAAATCTATGGGGCACTTGAATATGCACCGGGAGCATTGTTTGGCTTTTTTTCTTGGTTTTAATTGCTCAAGTTCTACTCTTGAGACCCCTTCTCACAGTCCTTGAACATTTCAATTTGGCAGTGACAGAAGTACTTTCCTAGGGGCTTGCGTTTCCAATTGCCAATATCTGGAATGAGGGCAACATTGGTCCAAATGAGCCTTTTTCTGGAAAGCTGGTGGGAAGCAGTACTTGGACTTAAAGTAGGGAAATCCATTTTCTTTTTTTTTCTTTTTTTCTTTTTTTTTTTTTTGAAAAAATAGTTTTATTGAGTTGTTTTAAAATGTACAAAAATACGAAAAGACATAATACAAAAGCAAAAGGAAAAGAGAAAAAAACCATACAAAAAACAACATAAAAAAAAAGACGTATGCATATATATATGTATACTTATATAGGTATCTATACATAAATCCATCTTATTTGTTACTATATATTTTCACATTTAATAGTATTCTAAATACATGAATACAGAAAAAAAAGCTATATATTGACACACACACACACACACACATACACACATACAAAACACCACTTGACCAGTCAATCTAATTAGGTCTCTTTGGACCAATCACTCTGTTTTGGTGAAAACTGTGTATGCCATATTGAGGTTAAAAAAAAAACAACCCTATATAAATAAAATGAACTTTTCATTAGTTTCAACATGGAGGCTCATTTTGATGGCTTTAAAATTTTTACTGAGAGATTTTGCCTGAAATTAGAGATTTGTTTTACTAAGATCCACTGCTTTCCTGACTAAAGAGTGGTGGTTAAAAAGAGGATCCTTTGAGTGTTGGTTAACTAGGGTTCTTGGTGCTAAGATACAGCAAGTTCAATCCCCAGCATGCTTGCTTGAAAATCCAAACCACTGAACTCTATGGGGATATCTTTCTAGCAAGGATGCTTTAACAAATTAGAATGTTAGATTTTGCTCTGCTTAAGTACACTTTTGACAGCTGGAAACTCTCACATCTCCTGTAAAGTAGGTGAATATACATGCCAGCTGAGAAAGTGACAAGAACATTAACTTCTGTGTCTCCTTTAATTCACTGCATAGCCTGGGAAAATTCAATAAGGGTATTACTCTCCCATTTCAAAATGTCCCACGTGGCACAATTCCTTTTTCCTCCTTGACAGATCTTAGTTGTTTTCATAGTGGGAAATGAAACCTTGGTGCCCAGAGATAATTTTTACATTCAAGAGCCACCCCAGCAATTTGAAAATGCTGATAGAGAAGCTCTTCATTCAGAAGACATCCATTTTGGCCTTACATGATAGATAAAATCTATTTTTTTTAAAAAAAAATCTTTTGATTGGGAGCTGTCCAAAGTTGGTTGAAAGATATGTGACAATAGTCATGTTTTAAATTAAAAAATAAGACTTTCCAGTTGTCAATTGTGCACTGTCCCCATCATCCCCCACCCCCGATATTACATTTTAAAAAGCACCGTTTTCCTTGGAGTAGGAGTTTATCCCTCTCCTAGTACAGTATTTGGCATTATGATTTATTGTATGAATGACTGATGATGAAAGATTAGTTGCTGAAGTTTCTGGTAAACACCAAGATGCTGGGTCTATACAACTGAAGGCTGGAAAGCAGTTGAAGGCTGGAAAATCTGGTTGATCTCAGGAGCTGAAGGAAGGTAAATGGAATGAACATAACACTGTCATCTGAAAAATAAAAGAGTTTTGCCATCTGCTGTAGATTTATCCTTTGGAAATGCTATAGCGTCAGCCTGTATTCCTCTTATAATTACAGTTGCTTAGGAGCATAAAAAAAACCCTATAAAATAAAAATGCAGAATGAAAGTTAACTCATTAAGGATAGCACTACAGTTAAAAGTTATGGAGGGAAATAGTTGCTGTGGTCGTGATCATTGAAATTCATAGGGTAAAAGTTGCTGTAGAAATGAATCGTATATTATGCTGGAGGTGCCCAACATTTGGGGTGAGCTAATGAGCATGTTTGAATTTCAAAAACACAATTCAGTGCTGTGGAACATATATGTGGCCACTCATGAAACACCTATGCCCCAAGGCATACCGTAACTCTGATGGCATCACTCCTGCAATTTCTTCTCTATGACTTTGTCTTACCTTTTCTTCCCCCTACCTCAAACCCCCAGAAGAAAGACAGAATTGGAAAGACTCCTAGATTGTACCGTAGCTATCTATGTTTCACATTTTTGAGGATTTGCTTCAACATTCTTGGAAAAAAATATAACACTTTGTAAATGATGTTTGCCTGATCTCATAAAGCTAAGCAGGGTTAGGCCGAATTAATACAAGGACTGGAGAATACCAAGATATTTTATAACTGAAGATGGACTGGGAAGTAAAAAAAAAACCTCAATTTTTTTTAAAAAAACCAATAATTATTCTAAACCAAAAAACAATAGGTAAAGCCACAATAGATGAGCCGCCCAGAGTCCCCCGGGAGTTGGGCGGCATACAAATCTATTAAATTAAATTAAATTAAATTAAATTAAATTAAATTAAATTAAATTAAATTAAATTATTAAATTAAATTAAATTAAATTAAATTAAATTAAATTAAATTAAATTAAATTAAATAATTAAATTAAATTAAATTAAATTAAATTAAATTAAATTAAATTAAATTAAATTAAATTAAATTAAATTAAATTAAATTAAATTAAATTAAATTAAATTAAATTTAAACCAATTTTTAGTGTTTCCATGAGAGCTGTATAGATATATCCATATTGCCATTAGCTCAACCTGAAGGACGCTTGGTCATATTGCTTTGCAAAGCAACTTCAGAGGACTATGCAGAAAGGGAATCCAAAAAGTCAAGCTGATGGGTATTTTTCATAGACATCTCTGATTGCATAGTCCTGTCTTCTTATCTTTGTTCAAGTAATTGTTAAAAATCCAAGAATGGGGTGAGTATGGCCAGGGAGAAAAATGACCAGAAGGACAGGTGTAACATCTGGTGTCACTTGGGCAAACTGCCAGATGATCTATTGCTTTGGAGAAATACTGTTACCATCACAGCATTCCAGAAATGCATTCCCTACCTTGCTTTTATTATAAGATATTCCTTTCCTTCCCATAGACATCCCATACTTCTAAAATGACAGTCCTGGAAGTTGTTCTACCAACATAAACATTAGATACAGCCAGTGGTGAAATCCAATTTTTTTACTACCGGTTCTGTGGGCGTGGCTTGGTGGGCGTGGCAGGGGAAGGATACTGCAAATTCCCCATTCCCACCCCATTTCAGGGGAAGGATATTGCAAAATCTCCATTCCCACCCCACTCTGGGGTCAGCCAGAGGTGGTATTTGCCGGTTCTCCAAACTACTCAAAATTTCCGCTACCGGTTCTCCAAAACCTGTCAGAACCTGCTGGATTTCACCCCCGGATACAGCAGAGAATTAGATATCTGAGTTAATAAATTCAACAGCTGCATATTAAATTCTGCCCAAGGTGCTAGAATATAAATAGATAACAAATAGGGGCCATAGGGGATGGTAACAAATGCTGGCAACCAGATGGTGCAATCAAAACTCTACCTGTTTTTAGGTACATTGCACATTTGAAGCAAATTCAGAATAGACAAAGCTTTCATGGCACCCTCAAGGCTGCCATTTTTACTTTTTCTGCATACTGATATAGAAAAAGTCCTCAATTGTACCTAGCATGGAATGAACTCTGTATGCTATTTTGCCCAAATCCAGCCCATATGGCTCTTGCAATATATAGAAGATGAATTAGAATGCTGGAACTTTTTCCCCTCAGTTCCTCAACAGTGATTTAATCTGATCAGTTGGAAAAAAAAGACCAATGAATTTACAGTGGATAAAGCACAAGTCAGCAATGTTTTAAAGAAAGGCCCAGAATTTTTATTTATTTATTATTAAATTTATATGCCACACATTTTCATTATAAGACAACTGTGGGTGGGTTACAAACTGTAAAAAAGATAAATAGAAAAACAATTAAAATTTTAAAAACTATGTAAATCATAGAATCAAGGAGACAGATGGCACGGGGATGAAATCTTCTTACCCTATCCAGCGGTAATTTCACCCCTCAGGCAATGTTCCCTCTGACATTAGAAAATGCCGCGCGGCAGTTGGAAACTGCTGCATGGTGTTTTCTTATCACGTGCGCGGCCACACAGCCGCACAGCTTAGAGGGAACATTGCCCTCAGGGCCCCAAACTAATCAGCAAAATCAAATTTTAATATCCTTCTGGAAGGCCAAAAGAGTGGCAGAAGTTCTCACTTCTGGTGGTGGAGTGTTCCACAGGGACATGGCCATAGTGGAAAAGATTCTCCTTGATCCTGCCTGCTAGAATTCTTAGCAGACAGGGTCCGTAGCAGGCCCCTTCTGCTAGAGCAGTGATGGCAAACCTTTTTTTCCTCGGGTGCCGAAATAGTGTGTGCGCGCGCTATCGCTCGCACATACATGCCCACACCCATAATTCAAAGCCCCCCACTCACCCCACCCCCCTGGGCATGCATGCGCGACATCTCCCACTCCCCCGTTTCCCGATTTCCAGTGGGCCCAGTAGGCCCGTTTTTCGCCCTCCCCAGACTCCAGAGGCTTTCTTGGAGTTTGGGGAGGGCAAAAACACTCCCCCCCGCCACCCCAGAGGCCCTCCGGAGGCCGAAATCACCCTGTGAGCGTGTGAGCCAAAAATCAGCTGGCAGGCACACACATGCACACTGGAGCTGAGCTAGGGCAACAGCTCGCGTGCCGGCAGATATGGCTCCGTGTGCCATCTGTGGAACCCGTGCCATAGGTTCGCCATCACTGTGCTAGAGCAAGTGGGATGGGTTAGTTCTATTGGGCTGAATTGTCTCTTCAGAGATCCTGAAGATATCTATTTGTAAAAATGTTTGTTGGATATTTGTTGGATTTTTACAGGATACAATTTGAACCACTTTGGGGACTACATGGACATTTGGGGGGTGGCATCTGGCATGCTATGGTCCATAGAGTTATTGAGAGTTGGACACAATTTAGTAACCGAACAACCACAACCACAAGAGGATGACATGGGGCTCAAAGGCTTAGTTGTCCATCCCAAATCAATGAATCATTTTATTTATTCCTTACATGTATATACAGTAGCTGCCCATCTCATGAAACATGCATCTAGGCAGTGTATAAAAGAAGCCATAGAACAAACATTAAAACACCCTATAGTTTTTAAAAAATCAATTATTAAAAAAGACACCATCTTCAGTGTTAAAGATAATACAAACATTTCAACAAATGATCATTTTTTGAGATCCCCAACACTGTTGGCATAGCTATGTTTTGAGGGCCTGGGAATCTGGACAATAGCTCTACATAACACTACATATCCTATGTAGAAGACTCCTACTTATAAGTATTTTTACAAGGAATCTTTCCCAACCTAATTTCTTATATATCTATATGCAGGAAAGCTTGATAATTATTGTGAAATACAGTGAAGAGTTGCAATTCCATTTGATGGTTTTACAATCGTATGTGAATAAATAATACAGCCAGTTCAGGAAGAACCTAAACAGACTGGAAAGACGAAGGGAAAAAATGTACAAGGAAAAAGACAGAATGTTCAAAGATTCTGGAATTAGAAAAAAATGGCTGAAAGACTCATTAGCATGTCAGAAGAATAATGGATTTGCTAATCTGGCCAGAAGTGAAAGGGGTTAGAAGCAATATTTCTACAGGACATGTCTGATTTGTATTGAGTCTGACATTACTTCAATATGTAGAAAGCAAGAAGGAATGAATCCATGTCTTTCACATGACAGATCTTTCCAGTTAGCACTTGACAAATTGGCATTTTCAAATATTTAAAAGGTTGCCACAAAGAGGAAAAAAACATTCCTCCAAGGGCTTTATTAGAGTGACAGGGCAAAATTCAGAAAGATCCTCAAGGAGTGCACTTTTGCAACTACAAGAGCATGCTTAATTTTTGCTAATCCCCCTTTATCCAGATGTTATCCAGAACTCGTCTTCTGCAGCATTCTGGATGGTCTTCTGCATTTTCTTCCATGTTCCAAAGCAGCTTCTGAAGTCCACAAAAGACTGCAGAAGAAAGATCATACTGGAAAGCTTCAGTAACACAAGCAACGCTCTTCTCATGCCATTTGTGTTTCACCCATAGTTAACATTTGGGACAATTTTTTTTCAGCCACAGAAATGGGCCATCTCAAAGGAGTCTGGCATATTGTTCAAAAGTGGTGCATGGGCTGCTTGAAAGGGGAGAAGACTTTCTGACACAAGTGAGGGTTTGGACTGGAGGCCCATTTTTTTCTCCCAATGCTATTGTTGGCCTGAATTCATCCTACCCTGCTCTTTTATGCTCCCTGGAGTTCCTTGGGGATCCTCCTTGTCAGAAAGCAGGAAGCAAAGGCCGGAAACTTGGCAACAAGATTCTTCTTTTACAGAAGTGATAGGAAACAGCCTAAGTGCCAACAATTCTTGCAACGCTGCTTAATACTGTTAAACAGTGGATAGAGGAGAATGCAACTTCTAAACATGAAGCCGGCCATGAGACAATCCAGGAATGGAAATAAAAATACTGAAATTAGCATCCAAGCTCTAGAAGCAAAACAAGGTGCTTTGGCCAAAAATCCATCTCCAGAGAGCTCTCCCTTTGTTTTAATTCAGCAAGAAATCTGCAAGATTATCAGACTGATTCTGATGAAGAGAAGTGTCTGTCTTCCCATTGGCGTCATTACTGACCTTTCTGGAAATAAATCTTTACTTTTTCTGCTGAATGGTTTTGGTTGGATTGAACAAGTGGTGCAAATTAGAAAATTGCAGCCTTCGGATCATTGCATTGCTCCAAACGGCTAACCACATCAGAGAGAAAGAGAGAGGGAGGAATAATTCAGATGATGGGACAAGCTTGATGTGAGAGCATTTTCATCTACAATACTATCTGTGCAGGGCCGGGTTCCTAAATTTTTTACTACCACTCTGTGGGTGTGGCTTAGTTTTGTGGGTGTGGCTTAGTTTTGTGGGCGTGGCTTGGCGGTCATGTAACAGGGTTGGAGTGGCTTGACAGTCATGTGACTGGACAAGCATGGCTTCATAGTCATGTGATTGGGGTGTGTGGCTAAGTGGTCACGATCCTAGTTCCCCCTATGAGGATTCCTGCATCTGGACCTTTTACAATCCCCCAAAGGATTAAAAGAAACCAGATTCCATACAGCTCTGAACCCTTAAGGCAAACCAAATACGAGTGGTCCTCGCTTAATGGCCGGTTGCTTAGCAAGTGTTCAAATTTATGACTGACCTCCTCAGAGCTACTTGACCTGTTTTTTGAGTTTTGACAGTCTTATGCATGCACACATGTATGCACGCACGCACACATACACATTTATGACCAGTTACAACATCCGTGATGTCACCAGCCGGTCGCTACCGGTGCTATAGAGTGGACCGCACCAGTAGGAACCCACCACTGTATCTGTGGATAACTGGCGAAGTTGTGCCATCTCAATTCCAAGACGTTGGTTTGATTGTTTTCACAACATGAAAGATCCAACAGAGCAGAATGATTAAAAAAAAATCTTGAGTGATTGTCCTTATTCAATCATAGAGATGAACTGTATACTTTAAATTAACAGTATATTCTGAAAATTAACTAATTCAATTGTTCTACAATACATTCAATCAGGTTGGTTTCTCTGGCTATGAACATTCAAGTTCTGTGCAGGTATTAGTCTTCTGGATTCTTTTTCTGCTACTTTCAGAAAACAGATACAACTGAATTCCAGAGACATTAATCTTAAATGAATCTGATATAGCTCAATGTCAATGATAATCATACCAGTCTCTTTTATGAAATGAAGGAAACTCATTTCACCCAAACAATGGACAACTTCTTTGACAATCATCAATGGTCAAGATGGGCATGACCACTGAGGAGATACCAAAGTAAAATGGGGCCACATCACATTCTTGGCTACTAGTTGTCTATTCCTGGTTTACACAATGTAGTAAAGCTACTTGAATTGAATGGCCAGCACGACCTTTGCACTTTGTCAAGCTTGATAATGTTTTCTACTTAATTTTAGAGAGGCCAGTGCCAAGATTAACATTCTTTTGGGGAAAAGTAACATGCATCGGTTCCAATTTCCGGATAAGAAATGCCTTCTATCCCACCCCAAACTGTTCTTTTAAGATAAAGAACAACATAGAGGTTTGCTAGAGGCAATCTATGATTGCAAATTACTTACTTAAAATTTGCAAAGACCTTTCTACGACTTACACCATCTAGATGTATATGGACTATAATTCTCAAGGCTTTGGGGTGGCTGGTGTGTGTGCGCGCCCTGTGTGTGTATTTAATTGAGCATTACAACTAGTTCAGTTTTTCCTGTGGTGAATCTGAGTTATTTCTGAACAGGGTTTTAATAGAACTTACTTTTATCTCTTTCCTTAACCAAAAAATGTAAACACTTTTGGCTTTACTTCATTCAGGATGATAAGTTTCCTACAGAAAAAAAAAACTCTCTAAGCAGTTTAGAGTCAGCCTATTGACCCCAGCAATCTGGGTCCTCATTTTACCAACCTCAGAAGGATGGAAGGCTGAGTCAACCTTCAGCCTGGTGAGAACTGAACTGAAGAAATGCTGGAAGCCGGCAGTTAGCAGAAGTAGCCTGCAGTACTGAATTCTAACCACTGCACCACCATGGCTTCAAACAAAAGTGTCTCAAGATCTTCAAGTTATGCACAGAGGGAAGTAGAGATAAATTCATTTTTAGAGGAATGTTGTCCTCATTTCTATCCCCTATAAGACCATATTTTCCAATACAGCACCAGGGGTGGATTCCAATTTTTTTTTACTACCGGTTCTGTGGGAGTGGCTTATTTTGTGGGCATGTCTTGGAGGTCAGGTGGGCGTGGCTTCAGATGGGCATGTCTTGGTGGTCAGGTGACTGGGTGGGTGTGACCAACTTGTAAAATGTGGTGAAACTCACTTAACAACACTCTTGCTTAGGAACCAAAATTTTGGCCTCAATTGTGGTCATAAGTTTTTCTTTCTTTCTTTCTTTCTTTCTTTCTTTCTTTCTTTCTTTCTTTCTTTCTTTCTTTCTTTCTTTCTTTCCTTCTTTCTTTCTTTCTTTCTTTCCTTCTTTCTTTCTGTCTGTCTTTCTTTCTGTCTTTCTTTCTTTCTTTCTTTCTTTCTTCCTTCCTTCCTTTCTTTCCTTCTTTCTTTCCTTTCCCCCTCCTTTCCTTTCCTTTCCTCCTCCTCCTTTCCTTTCCTTTCCTTTCCTTTTTTCCTTTCCTTTTTTCCTTTCCTTTTTTCTCCTTTCCTTTCCTTTCCTTTCCTTTCCTTTCCTTTCCTTTCCTTTCCTTTCCTGTCTTTCTTTCTTTCTTCTCTCTCTCTCCCTTCCTATTTCTTTCTTTCTTTCTTTCTTTCTTTCTTTCTTTCTTTCTTTCTTTCTTTCTTTCTTTCTTTCTTTCTTTCTTTCTTTCTTTCTTTCTTTCTTTCTTTCTTTCTTTCTTTCTTTCTTTCTTTCTTTCTTTCTTTCTTTCTTTCTTTCTTTCTCTTTCTCTTTCTCTCTTCTCGGTGGTGGGAGAAGGAAGAAAGTGCTCTTGGACTGGGAGGGCGGGCGGCATGGCACAGCATGGCAGCAGCGTGTCCACTGTCATGTGCCGTCCTAGAGCGCCATTGCCGCCACAGCCGCCCCTCTCGCCTTCCTGGCTTTGGCTCCGAGACCAGCAAACAAGCGCAGTTGAGTGGGGCCAGGGCGTTAGTGCGGGAGTGGTGAGGAGTTCAGGGCAGGTGGCGGTTCATCTTTGTGCATGGAGGGCAGGCGAGGGGAGGGCAGGGGGTCCCCTGCCATCCCTCCTCCATGCAACCTGCTGCTGCCAAGTGGTCTTCTTCACGCTGCCCACTTTGCTTGTGGGGCGGATGGGCTGGAACATCCATGCTTCTTTCCTGGCACAGTGGAATGGGGGCGGGGCCATTTTCGCCTTGCCTGAACATACAGCCGTCATGCCCGCCTCTTGCCTGTTGTGACTCCAATGGCGGCAGCTTCAGGAGATGCGGACTCATCTGGAGCTGCTCCCACGCAGCTGAGCCCGCAGCTTGTCCCTACTGCCCTCGGGTGCGAGGAAGTGGAGCGGGCGAGAGGCGGCTGTATGTTCGGGCAGGGCGAGGGGGAGAATGACTCGTCTGGAGCAGCTATACTATGTTTAAGCAAGGCTGTGCTTGGCTGTACCTGAATCCAGCTATAAAGAACCTGGCCCAAAGGCATTAAGCAAGAACCGCAGCTCCCCCTCCCCTCTTCCCCACCAATCCCAACAGTAGGACTCAGAAGAACAGCAGCAAATTGAATATTTCAGATTTTGCCAGCAGTCAAAACCACTGGGGAAATTGACATTTTTAAAAACTCTTGACTAATAACCACGCGGTAGAGTTAGTACATGGGCTGGCAAAAATGACCCCGGCGTTGGACTAAGCGGGGGGGGGGGGCAGTCACCCCGGACAGCGATTGCAGTAGCACTGATCCTCACCTAAAGGCGTTCACATTCTGAGTCCTTTTTGCCCTGCCGTGGCCTCGGTAGCTGCTGGTTACCCTGGGGCTCAGCCCATCGGTGAACAAATTGGCTCGCAAGTCCCTCCCGCCCATTTTCCCCTCGCCTTCACTGGGAGGAAGCGAGCCGTCTTGGGAGCGAAGAGGCAATATATTCACATGGTGACAACCTAGTACCCACACAGACACACACACATATGTAGGGAGCTATTCTTAGAGAAACCTCTAGAACAGGGGTCTCCAACCATGGCAACTTAAAGACTTGTGGACTTCAACTCCCAGAATTCCCCAGCCAGCATAGCTAAATAAATAAACTAACTTTGTGCCGCTGCCTGCCTGCCTGCCCACCCTGGCTCTGCTGAGAATAAACATTGCCCCAAATCATTTGGGCTGGAAAAAATCCCCACCCATCCCATCCCTTTATCCACTGGAGTTGTCCTTCTGCTTTCCCCGGTTGCTTCCCTGATTCCTCCTGTTGCTTTTTTTCCCCTTCAGTAAAGTTTTGCTTTGCACAGGCACAAATAACTCACATAGGGAGGAACTGTTGGGTTCTCTTTTGAAATTCAGCAGCGCTGCTACAAAACTGGGAGGTTTTCTCATACTGATTCGGTGTATTTCTCTCGCCAGTCCCTTCCCTTCTTTTCCTGTTAGGAGAGCCTCCTGCAAAAAGGGCCAATCGTTCTGATTTTTCTATGGTTTTTTTTGTAGTGCAGGAATCAGGGAAGCAACCGAGGAAAGCAGAAGGACAACTCCTGTGGATAAAGGGATGGGGTGGAGGTGTTTTCCAGCCCATACGGTCATAAAATCATAGAATTGTACAAGGGGCCATTTTAGGACATCAGGTCCAATCCAATCCCCTATTCAAGGCAGGAATCCAAATTAAATCATTTCCAGTATTTATCATCCAACTTCTGTTTGAAAACATCACAAAAGGGAAGCCTAGAATATTCCCTTAGTAGCTGGTTCCACAGTCAAATTGTTCATATTGTTCCTTAGCATTCAACTAGAATCTGTCTTCCTGTAAATTAAAGCCAAGATCTCATATCCTGGCTTTTGGGACAGAAGATCTTGTCCTTCTGAATAAGAAATGTCTTCAGATACTTGAAATGCATTTGATTTCCACTGTCATTCTCCCAAGTATGACCATGTGTTGGTGTGTGTTAGATCGTGGATTCAACACAGGAGACCGACTTTGACAACAGCTCTTTATTTGAGATAAGAAGCACAACCAGCAAAAAGCCTCTGACAGCTTGCCTTTTTATAGAGGCTGTCAGCAACACTTGTAACCAATTCAAAATGTAGCAACCAATGGAGGTTCAGCATTTTCCCTCCATAATACTGGCCCTGGATGAAACCAGTTATTCCTAGCCAGAACATAACAGTGTGTATGTGTGTGTTGAATTTCACTCTGTTAGTCTTTGAACTAAAATATAATTTCATTTTGACTAGGGTAAGCAAGACCCTCCCTCACCTTTTCTTTCACATCAGGTTGGGAGACCTTGGCTCCTAAGAAAATGCTAAGAATTAACTACAGAACAAAAACAAGTGGCCAGTGCCAGAAACTACTATAAACATCATTTTCCCTTATCCCTTGGCCTATTGTGTGGAGGTATTCTGCTGCGTGGCCAAATTTAAAAAGAAAACACTGTATTGAGCTGACTTTTTGGCACTCTGTGTTTTTTTTAAAAAAACTATTTACAGCACATTTCCTTGATATAATGTAGTGCGCACTACTTCTGTCTTTCAATTGCAAATGCCAGTTTTCCCTCATAGTTATGTATGTCCAAAGTAACGATAACCTTGCAAAACAGAGCTGTATGTGACAGGGGCGGGTTCCTAATTTTTTTACTACCACTCTGTGGGCGTGGCTTATTGTGGGTGTGGCTTGCCGGCCATGTGACCGGGTGGGCGTGGCTTCTTGGACTGCTGAAGGGAGGGGAACTGAGATAGGTCCTGCCACCCATTCCCCCTCCCCTCAGCAGCTCGAGAAGCCTCAAACATGTGAAAATGCCTAGGATCATCACCGCCTGTTCGTGGCTTCTCGGACTGCTGAAGGGAGGGGAATGGAGATAGCTCCTTCCGCCCGTTCTTTCAGTGTCTCACGCGCTCCCTCAGCCATCCTCCCCTGCTTGGACTCACTGTGGGGTAGGAAGGCAGCGCATGCGCAGTTCCGGAAGCTCGGCTCCTGGGCATGCACAGAAGAAAAAATTTTAAAAAAAATATTTAAAAAAAAAATGGCGGCGCCCAGGCACCGGCAACCGACCGCACCGGTACTGTGACATCACCAGTGGGCCGCTACCGGTGCTATAGAGTGGACCGCACCAGTAGGAACCCACTACTGGTATGTGACCTCCCTTAAAAACAGACCTAAGATTGAAAGTTGATGTGGAAAATCTGGAAATCATTCTATGCTTTCAGTTCCAGCTCTATCTTGATTCTTTCACCCAGGAAAGATATAAAAAGGGGTATACAACGTGAGGCCCCAAGACTGTATCCAGCCTCCCCAAAAAGCCCTTTCAATTGTTGATGTCATTCTTAACCTGACAAAAGATGAAAAATATTAAGGGCATGGAAAGGGAATATATTAATAGTATTTAATTAATAAACTGAACAGGAAACGATTAATGAATTACTTAAGATTTTGTTCAGTTCTGCCCATGTGTTTGTCCTGTCATAAAACCTGGTTTCTTTCGTTAGTTTTAAATCTCAGATTCTGTCTTCAAATCCATCTCCACCATTTTCCCCAAGATGCCGTTCCAGTTCTGTGCTTTATGACTGTAAATGGAATAGAGAAAGAAAAAGCATCTTTGAGGCTACTTTTAGAAACTACAAGGAATAATCTCAGGAGCTTTTTAGCAAGACTTTCACAAGTGGTTTGCCATTGCCTCCTTCCTAGGGTTGAAAGAGAGGGACTGGCTTAAAGTTATCTAACTGGCTTTGTGCCTATATATAAATCACACCAGGGGTTGATTCCTCCCGGTTCAGACCTGATCGCCTGAACCGGTAGCAACTCGCTGGTGATGTCACTGAACTGGACCAGCTGGTGCCAGTCCGTGGGTGCCACCATTTTTTTTTGGAATTTTTTGGGTTTTTATTTTACTTTTTTGAAGATTTTTCTTGTTTTGCTGCTTGTAAAAGGGCCCTCCCGCCCGCCCCCGGGTTTAAACTTTAAGGAGCCGAGGTGGTGCAGTGGTTAAATGCAGCTACTGCAGGCTATTCCAGCTAACTGCTAGTTCAGCAGTTCAGCTGTTCAAATCTCACCAGGCTCAAGGTTGACTCAGCCTTCCATCCTCCTGAGGTCGGTAAAATGAGGACCCAGATTGTTGGGGGCAATATGCTGAACTCGGTAAACCGCTTAGAGAGGGCTGTAAAGCACTATGAAGCGGTATATAAGTCTAAGTGCTATTGGTATTGCTAAACTGTTCTTTATTCCTTCGCCCGAAGCACAGCTGATCAGCTCCTCAGCTGTGTTTTGGGCCGATTCCAGCTACTGAGCATGCGCGGAAGCCAAATTGCACAGGGGAACGCACGCGTGCCCGTGAGCGGAGCAAGCGCGTGCACGCAAAACGTCGCAATGCGAACCGGTGGCGAAGGTAAGTGGAACCCACCCCTGTATCACACTGGGCATGTACAAACTTATACAAGCCTGAATAATTTCTAGCACTAAAAGAAAGCCATCCCAATTAGAATTCTGTTTTCTGCCTAATGAAATACATCCTATGGCCTTATTGTTTAGAATTGTAACATTTGTCTGTGGGATTAAGGGCTGATATGGCAAACTGAAACATTTTGAAGTAGCCAGCTTTTCCAAGAATCAGACTTCTGGGGTTGCCATCTGCTCATTTCAATCATATCCAAAATCTTTGTCAGTCCTTCAAAATCAGGCATTTAGTCCATACAAAATAGCTTTGGCTTGCCACAAATAAATAAAAGTGGTGCAAGAAAGAAAATAATTGCCGTAGTGAAGATCTCATTAAGGTGCCTGAACATCTCCAAAGGAAATTGGGAAGACCTCTGGCTCTCTTCTCTTCAACAGCATGTTCACCTTGCCATGTCATTGCCAGAGGAAGGGTAAGGATGGGAACCAACCCCATGCTTTATGACTAGGGCTTAGAGAGAGCTAAGGTGTTAATCAAAGTAGCATTTATTACTATTTACAATAGATTACAATCAACAGCTGGCAAAGTTTGTGTTCATTTACAGTATTCCATTCATATTCTAAGGCAACTCACATGTCCATATCTATTAACTGAACCAAAATCTCCAACATGTATTTATCAAGGTATTTATCAAATTTCCGAACATTTCTAAAATATGTCAGAAACACACAGCTTTCATCTATCCTTTCTCCCACAGCTGCTTTTCTTATTGCAGGCATAGGAATGCAGACTCCCTTTTTAGCAAACTCTGTTTCCCTTTCCAAAGAATAAAAGTCAGGTATTACCTAAAATGGGGGGGAGGGGGGGAGAGAAGAGAAAACACACTTGCCTTTTAATCAAAACTCGCTTGTCAGCACCTGAATCTGCCTCCTTTCTTTTATGGCTCTGCCATATCTTGTTGGTTACCTTGTTTTATGGTTTTCCTCTCCAGCACTGATTTGATTCCCTTCCAGGCAGCCTGTCTGCCAGGTATTTTTCACTAAAGCTTCATCAGTTGATTACAGTTGTCCTCTGATCTTCTGCTATGTAGCTCTGGATCTTCTTGTTCCTGTGCTGACTTAGACGCTCCTTTTACTATCAGTATCTCCTTTGAACATCAAAGAAACTCTTCCCTCCATCTCCTCACTGCCTATCTCTTTTGGTTTTACACTCTTTGCCTCATACATACATGAATAGATAGATTATAGAGATTTTATAGAGATAGATAGATGATAGATGATAGATAGATAGATAGATGATAGATAGATAGATAGATAGTAAGATAGATAGATAAATAGACAGACAGATGACAGACAGATAGACAGACAGACACAGATATGATAGAGACAGAGACAGATGATAGATGATAAATAAACAGACAGGACAGACAGACAAGACAGACAGGCAGACAGTGTGGACCAGATTGCAAATGGTTTAAGTATTGAATTAGTAAGGATTTTTTCTGACTGCTGACATACTTTGAATATTGCACCTTGCTACTGAACAAGCAACCTAGACAGGGATGGGCTTCAAAAATTTTAGCAAGTGGTTCTCTGCCCGGTTGTTGGGTGGGTGTGGCCATGGTGGGTGTGGCCTAGTTGGCCTCCTGCACCATGGTGAGGGGGGCGTTTTTGCCCTCCCCGGGCTCTGGAGGTTTTCCTCGAGCATCTGGGAGGGCGAAAATGGCCTCCCCAGGCTCTTGAGGCCCTCTGGAGGCTGGCCTTCCTGAACTTCCGGTAGGCCCATTTTTCGCCCTCCCCGAGCCTTCGTGTGTGCCCTGCACTTACCTGCATCCAAAACGGGCTGAGTGGAGACTCCTAGGAGGGGCAGGGCGGGGTGGGGCCAGCCAGGAATGGGATTTGGGGGTTCTCTGAACTGCACAGAATCTTAGCTAGAGGTTCTCTCAAACCCCTGCAAACCCCCAGCTGCCCACCCCTGAACCTAGAAGTAAGGAGAAACTTCCTAACAGCGAGAACAATTAACCAGTGGAACAGCTTGCCCTTCATTGGAGGCTTTTAAGAAGAGACTGGACAGCCACTTGTCTGGGATGGTATAGGGTCTCCTGCTTGAGCAGGGGGTTGGACTAGAAGACCTCTAAGGTCCTTCCCAACGTTGTTTTTCTGTATTATGCATCTTGGCATTTACAATGCTGAGCCTGAGGAAGGGAAAGGGGAGGGGGTTGTTATATCATGGCAGCTCATCCTGCCACAATCCTATTCCAATTTAATAACCCAGCAGCCATCAGATTCATGGCTGCTTAAGTAGCTTCTCAGACACTATCAGTTTCCCAGCTGCCAATCATCAACTCACCTTTAATTACACTTTTCTAGTTTCTGCTGTCGTATTCGATTTCTTGAACAAAAACCAAAAGCCACAAAAGCTAGGTTTTAGTAGAAATTATTAGATTAACACGTAATTTCTCTTTCAGTACTGAAGGAAAAATATGCTATTTTATTGTAGTGTTGTCAGACAATAACCTTGCTTTACACAAGTCATTATATAGGTATCTTGGTATGTGGTAAAACCAAGAAGAAAAAAAACAAGCATGTGGACGAATAGTGCTTCTAGGAAAAATCAAACAATTTCCCCTAACTTTGTATCCTTCGCATGTATTGGCATTAAGAAACAGAAATCACAACCAGCCTAAGCATCTGAGTATTTATGGGGCATGTGGTTCTAGGAAAAACCCACTTTTCCACCTTCCATTCACTTTGATGATCCTTTCCATTGGCAGCCCAACTTCTAAATTGTCAAACAAGCAGCCTTCCATCCGGGTGTTTCATTTCCAAGGAATCTAGGCAAATGCTTCTATAATCCTATTTCCTTCACTTTGTTTTGTTCGTTTTATTTAAAGCCTGTTTACATCATTTGACTCTCTTTTCCAATGTTAGGGTGGTCTGCAATAGAAAGTACGATGACATGATTTACGCCCTTATTAATCTCAAGGTAAGCAATTGCACCACTCTGCAGCTCAAGCAGACTGGTGGCTGCAGCTGAAATTATCTTGCCATTTCATGTCATTTCTGGCATTAATCATACCTTAGCAATTAGCTGCAGAGTGTCCGCTTTACATTTAAAATGGATAAATTAGGATGACATTCGTTAATAAAGCACTGCATATAGGGGCTTTGGAGCCTACAATTTAAATATCCTTTCCCTGTCATCACATGCCCACACAGCAGAGGTGGGTTCCTGCCGGAGCTGCCCGGTGCACAGCTCCAGTAGGGAGCAGCCAATTGCGCAATTTGCGCGCAGCCACTCCGGAGCCCTCTCTGCTGGTCCACCGCGCGCTTCGCCATTTTTTTCCATGAATTTTTGGGCGATTTTGCTTCTGCGCATGCGCGGAAGCAAAACTGCGCCAAAATCTCACGAGGGGACGCGCGCGTAAGAGAGATTTTGGCAAGATTTTGCTTCTGCGCATGCAAGGAAGCAAAATTGCGCCAAAATCTCTCACGCGTGTGCGTCCCCTTGCAAGATTTTAGCACAATTTTGCTTCTGCACATGCGCAGAAGCAAAATCGTGCAAGGGGGTGCACGTGCGTAGCATGCGCGCGTGCGCCTAAAGCGTGGAGATGCGTGTGCAGCGCACCGGCACCGGTAAGGGAGCAACCCACCGCTGCCACACAGCAAGGCATGGGACTCTCTAAGGCAGGGCTGTCAAACTCAATTTCATTGAAGGCCGCATCGGGGCTGTGTTTGACCTCGGGGACAGGTGGGCATGGCCGGGGTAAGCGTGACTGGGGTGGGCATGGCCAGCTTGACATCACTCTTGTCGGGGACACCTATGGTGGCCCAGGTTTTCAGTTGTGACAGCCATCTGCAGCCCTCTACCAGTGAAAACAGGTGCACACGGCTCTCTCAAGCTCTGTTTTTGCTGGCAGAGGCACTGTGGGCCGGTTCTTCATTGTTTCCAGGGCGACCCCACGTGCCAGATCTAAGCACCCCACAGGCCGTATCTGGCCTGCGGGCCTTCAGTTTGACACCCCTATAAGGGAAATAAAACTATTTCCCCTAACTTGGTATCCTTCACATGTTTGGCCTTAAGAAACAGAAATCTGAGTATTTATGGGGCTTCCAGAATCAGCCAAAGATTCTGCAATTACGAATCGTATTACAACAGGTTCTCATTCCATTGTCCAACTCCCTGGATCCTAAATCTCCATTAAAGACTTATTGGTAGTATACCATCCAGAAGATACTAACTTGTACACCCATCTTTCTTTCTTTCTTTTTTAAAATAGTTTTTATTAAACAATTTTCTCATTAAAAAACAACATAACAAACAACCACAAATACAAAAATAAGAAAACATAAAACATAACAACACAATGCATACCATTTAAGAATATTTTACAGCTTTCCGTATTGACTTACATAGTTTGCATTTATTTCTCTCTATTAGTATAATAACATTATATTAATATATCTTTTAACAATTCTACAGATATTAATTTTTCATACATTTTATTTACATTTCTTTTACATCTTTAGACTTAATGCTGTTTAATTACTCCCGTTAACATTCCTTCTATTACCATTTCTCTCATTTCAAAGATGATTGAAAGGTGGGGAAATAATTGCAATAATAAAATTAGATAGCCCCTCCAAATTAGTTTTAATTATACACACCTAGCTGTATGTAGCCCTAAATGGGGTGTGAACATTAGAATGGTATACAATGCTTGGATCAATGGAAGACAAGCCAGTCTCTTGATACAGATGGTGGATTAAGTCAATGTTTTTCCTTGTGGCTTGTGGAAGAGTCCATATAATTAGCACTTTATGATTCAATTATATTTGTGACGGTGGAATGTAACTTAGCAAGATCTCTTGTATATTACATGAAAAGATGTGCCAAAATTGCATGGCTATAAATTCGAGGATTTGAACTATCCTCCTGTTTTTCATTATTACACAGAAATACCTAATAAAATCTGCCTGGCTAGGGATCAGTGCAGCAGTATAACAAGAAATAAAACAAGTTTACTTGGCTTGGTTAGGGAAAGTCATAACTTCTGAGATTACTGCTTTTTACAAGAGGTCAATTGTCCAGTGTACACAGTGTTTTGACCAAACTATTCCACATGATAAATTGCAATGAAGAAGTGAAACAATATAGATGTTTTGCAGCATAATGACTCTGGTTATTTCATGTCTATTAGAAGAAATATTGACAACCTTTCATCCTTCTTTCTGACTTACCAGAGTTTTTATCCATGATACAAGTAGCCTTCAACTTATGGCCACAATTGAGCCCAAAATTTCTGTTGCTAAGTGAGACATTTGTTAAGTGAGTTTTGTCCCATTTTACAATCTTTCTTGCCACAGTTGTTAAGTGGGTCACTGCAGTTGCTAAGTTAATAACACAGTTGTTAAGTGAATCTGGCTTCCCCATTGACTTTGCTTGTCAGAAGGTCGCAAAAGGGGATCACATGACCCCGGGACACTATCCGTCATAAATCTGAGTCAGTTGCCAAGCATCTGAATGTTGATCACGTGGCCATGGGGATGCTGCAATGGTTGCAAATGTGAAACATGGTCATAAGTCACTTTTTAAAGTGCCATTGTAACTTTGAATGGTCACTAAATGAACTCTTGTACGTTGAAGACTTCCTGTATTTCTTTAATGGCATGTGTCACATTGATGACAGTGTTGTCTATAAGCTAAGTAGCAAAGATTTTTGCAAGCTTCCTAAGAGCCATTGCTTGAGCTCACGAGTTCTGGGCTGCTGACAACCTGTCAGGTTCCAGGAAGTTGTTGGAATAAAAAGGCTCAAACACACTTGTCCTGCACACAAAATCCTTTAATTCACCAACTCCTGGCACTCACCAACCATCATTACATGAATGGGAACCTTGTCAGCAGCAACTTCCCAGTGATCCCTCCCCCTATTTAGCATGTAGCACGCCCCACCCCGCGACTCCACCTTCTCCCAGCATTCCGTGCCTCAAGCCATGATCGCTCAGCTGCTCGGCGCTTTGCACAGCTGGGCGTCATGAAGACAAACGTCAGCTTTTTGGCTTCTCCTGTCTTTGCGGGGCAATCGTCAGCTTGTGATGTTTCCCCAACAGCACGAGGTTCCCTCCGCCCGAATGGCAGCCCCAAAAGGTGGGGTTGACACATGGCTTATTACAACCTGTGATGACATATGCTTCAGGGACTAAAAATCTTTGACCAGCTAGACAGAGGAAATAGTTTTTTTTTATAACAAAGACATAACGTGGGAACATAGGAAAATATGGAACTAAACTTAAGATCACACTTATGCAAGCACCCAAAGCCTGGGTTATATTTCCCAGCATTCTCAGCAATGGCCATCCTGGCCATGAAAATATGGAAGCTGAAGTCTAGTATCTGGGGAGTCCTCAATAAGGAATAAGGAAGAGTCCCTCCGGGAGTTGGGTGGCATAGAAATTTTAATAAATAAATTTTAATAAATAAATTCTAACTACAACAGCCATTGATTTTCTCGTGTACATGGATGAATCTATTGAAATGTTCATCAGTATCACAGGCCAGCAAAGAAAACACGGATAACCTGAATTCATTTTCAATGGTCATCTCCAAAGGGTGATCCAAGATTTATTTTGAGACCATCAAGTGCTGCTACACAAAGAGCATCACATCACGTTTATCGGTGTCTTGTCAGTGCAGCCTAGAATAGAAACCCAAAGGGATTCATCCTCCATAAAAGGCTTCTTTTACTCAGCCAATACGGGTTCACATGCACATTCCTGCCTTATCTATCTTCTCCTACTCTTGCACGGTGAGGCCAGACAGGACTGTGGTTGTGCAAAGCTATATCTCATTCTCCCTTTAAAATTGGAGGGCATAAATTTGCTGGAATTACAAACATTGGCCCAATTGCAATAGCCATATATGAAAGTAACCATGGAAAAATGATATAACTGAATTATGGAATATGCTGCAAGATGCTTTAAAAACAAGATTGGGTAACTTCATGGAGGATGAGACTCTCGGGGCCTACATGCTCAAGTGGCAATGTGATTGATACCAATATTGATTCAGTATCAGATGCACTATTAGTTGATGGGGACCCAGAGGTTATCAAATTTACAGATACTATCACACTTGTACTCTGCTCCAAGTTAATGCAAGGAAGAGTAATAATTAAAAGAAATAAACTCTTGGCCTGCTTATGGGTTTATAGGGGGATTCTTGGTTGATTATGAATGACACTAAATGCCTTGGCTCTGATTCAACAAGACATTTTTAATGTTCTGAAATTCAGTGGAGTGGAGTTATTGGAAATTACTCTCTTCCCAGCTTAGTTTCCAAACAATTAAAATCATACCACCACTGAGCCCTGGCAGCACAGGTTGAGGTTGGCTCAGCCTTCCATCCTTCTGAGGTTGGTAAAACGAGGACCCAGATTGTTGGGGGCAATATGCTGGCATTGAAACAACCCTGTAAAAGCTCTATGGAGTGGGATATAAGTCTAAGAGCTATTACTATATTTATTCATTATATTTAAATAAGAACATATTACATGAAGACTTGTCCTTGATATTGTTTAGCAAAAAAAAAAAGTTAATCATACAAATGAATTTGGAAAAAAATATAACAACCATGTATATATTTATTTTTCATCTGGTGACTGTAATTATGCCTATTTTGGGAATATGCCTAAATGCAGGGCATAAGTGGAAGGAGAAAGTGAAGATGACAACTGCAGAAAAGACAAAGAATCGATGAGTGGACCGGCTTCTCAGAACCTCTCTGAACAAGGAGAGGATGGGAGATCACCCCATGTGGTCCAAATGGTCACTCCTTGCGAAGAGATCAGCAGGTTTGAGCACTGAGATCTGAAGAGATCAGCTATAAGGCTTGCAACCATGACAGAGCCTTTTGAAGACTTACTTTTTACTGGCTATACTGTCAGGTCATCTCCTACATATACAAAAAAAAAAAATAGCAGAAGTTTTAAGAATGAAAGAGAAAATAGAAATGACAAACTAAATGGCTTTTTACTGCAGTTAGAAAAGTCTAAGCAATGAGATAAAGAGGAATTGAAGAGAAATCAAATCCTACAACAATATCTGAATGAATTAAAGGCAATTACTATCAGAGGTAAAATGGGATAATGTAAAATTGGTTTATTTGATCAAGGATAAAATAAGGCATGCATTTGTAAGGTACTGAAAACCATTTATAGACTTTTTTGCTGACACCAGGATTGAAAAGTTGAAGAGTTATGGTTTTACTTATAGATAAGAGATGGCAATGGGATGAAAAAAATATTTGTATTCCTATAGGGGGATGAATAGTTATCAAATTTGTTTATATTTGTGATGAAGATTAAAGTCACTCCTTTATTTCTTTTCCTTTTCTTTCTCATGCTCCTTCCTTTTCTTTCTTTTTTCTTTTCCTTGCCATTTGTGCTCTCTATTTTCCTCTGTTTCTAAGTTTAGTTTTGTTAGTATTTATTACTGTAATCAAATTCTTTAATAAAAATTATATCTTTTTTAAAAAATCCATGCTACTAGCAATTTCTCACTGAATCAGGAAACATTTGAGTTTTTCCAGAGTGTTAGCACTGACAGGAAGTGAGAAGAATGTAAGGAAAGGGGAAAAAAACTTATGGTTAAGATCATAGGAAAATGTATGCCAGTTCCTACATTCATATGTTAGGAAACCACTAGAGAAGCTTCAAAAATACCAATTTCTGAACAGGAAAGGAACGGAGAGATTACTTTGGAAAATATTTAATTGGAATCATCAAAACAATACATATTTCACTTTCATGTCTACTGTGCATCCTGAGATCATGACATGCTAAAGGTTAAGAAAAGATTTTGCAGACCCCTTTTCTCCAAATGAAGGGTTCTTTTTTAACAGTAGGGAAGAAGAAAAAAATTCATCAGCATGTTTTTAAGAAGTGTTTTAAGCTTATTGACTGTTCCCATCAGCCATGGCTCCTCAAAAACATGCTGACTGTATCATTTCCTTCAGCAATTTAGATAAAAGCAAGGCTAAAATAATTATTTTTTACTGAACAGATAAAGCTCCTCTTAAGAGGGAAAGTCAAATTTGCCATGGAGAAGATGAATAAACACATATTCAACACTTGTTGATTTTATCATCTTCTCCTGTTGGAACTGAGTCTGGTATATATAATACTTTTCGCTATGCTCTAATAGTCATCAAAACAAAGATGTTTAGGGGACTGGAGGCTAAAACATGAAGAACGGTTGCAGGAACTGGGTATGTCTAGTTTAATGAAAAGAAGGACTAGGGGAGACATGATAGCAGTGTTCCAATATCTCAGGGGCTGCCACAAAGAAGAGGGAGTCAAGCTATTCTCCAAAGCACCTGAGGGTAGAACAAGAAGCAATGGGTGGAAACTAATCAAGGAGAGAAGCAACTTAGAACTAAGGAGAAATTTCCTGATGGTTAGAACAAGTAATCAGCGGAACAACTTGCCTCCAGAAGTTATGAATGCTCCAGCACTGGACATTTTTAAGATCATGTGGATAACCATTTGTCTGAAGTGGTGTAGGGTTTCCTGCCTAAGCAGGGGGTTGGACTAGAAGACCTCCAAGGTCCCTTTCAACTCTGTTATTTCTATTTCGATAGATTATAGCGGATGTGGTGGCTCAGTGGCTAAGACGCTAAGCTTGTCAATCAGAAAGGTCAGCAGTTTGGTGGTTCGAATCCCTAGTGCCATGTAACAGAGTGAGCTCCCGTTACTTGTCCCAGCTTCTGCCAACCTAGCAGTTCGAAAGCATGTAAAACTGCAAGTACAAAAATAGGGACCACCTTGGTGGGAAGGTAACAGCATTCCGTGTGCCTTCAGCGTTTAGTCATGCCGGCCACATGACCATGGAATCGTCATCAGACAGCGTTGGCTCTTTGGCTTAGAAACGGAGATGAGCACCACCCCCTAGAGTCGGGAACGACTAGCATGTATGTGCGAGAGGAACCTTTACCTTTAATCATATAGAGCAGAGGCAATCGCTGTAGGGGTTAAGATGTGGGGGCTAGGACTGAGAAGAGCCAAATTGAATTCCAACTTTGGCAATGGAAAGTTATTGGGTTATTTTGAGCCAATCATTGTTTCTCAGATCGAACTACCCTCAGAGTTGTTGTTACGATTGCTGGAAAAAATGATGGGAAGGATATAATGTGCCCTGCCTTGAATTCTTGGGAAAGATATACACTAGAAATCTAACAAATAAAGAAAATAAAAAATGAGTTGAACATTTTGGTATCCATATCTGTTCTGTTCAGAAAATTTGCCAGCTGGATGGGGCTGGCATCCATTCTCAAATAAGAGACTTCTACATTTGAAATCCTGGGCTTTGGAATGGGAGCAGAATTACTATGACTAGCTTGGAAGGAATTAATTGCACCTAAGTTGATCCACAGGAAAAATATTCATAGTCCCATATTCATTGTCGGCCAAAGTTGGCTTTGTGTTTTCCCAAAGGGCCAATAAATTATGCTGGAACAAGGAAGTAGTCTTCCCCCACCCCCAGCTGTTTATTTCTACAGAAATAGAGAGCCTCATGCTTGGGACAGAGGTCCAAATCAAGCAAGTTAGCTCAGATGTTTATACAAGAAGTTTCTTTTTATTTATGAGATTTCAATCTATGTGATTTCTTTCACAAGGTTAGTGTTCACACTTGGTTGATCATAGTTGTCATTTTTGGTACAAGATTACATTTGTCATATTTAGTACAAGAGTACTTATAGAGCAGTGGTTCTTAACCTGGGGTGCGTGCACCCCTGAGGGTGCGAGAGAGCATTTCCAGGGGTGCGAGAGAAATTTCAAAAATTAAAAAAAAAATACGAATGAGGCAACTGTGTTTTTATGTTATATAGTAATATAATATTATAATTAATATATAATAATATAATAATAATATAATATATAATAATATAATATAATATAATATAATATAACATAACATAACATAACATAACATAACATAACATAACATAACATAACATAACATAACATAACATAACATAACATAACATAACATAACATAACATAATATAATAATAGTATAGTATAGTATAATATAATATTATATATATATATGTATATATATTATGTTATATTATCGGGAGTTGGGCGGCATATAAGAATAACAAAATAAATAAATAAATAAATATTATATTATATTATATTATATTATATTATATTATATTATATTATATTATATTATATTATATTATATTATATTATATTATATTATATTATATTATATTATATTATATTATATTATATTATATTATATTATATTATATTATATTATATTATATTATATTATATTATATTATATTATATTATATTATATTATATTATATTGCAAATAAACAGACATATGTTTATCCAATAAATGTTTTTTCTTAAATAAAAAATATACACACATTTTTTAAGGGGGTGCAAGAGCTTATTTTCAGATTCAAGGGGGTGCGGACCACTAAAAAGGTTAAGAACTGCTATTATAGAGCAAGGGTGGGTTCCAACTTACCTTGCTGCTGGTTCACTTCCTCCCACGCTGCGTGGCCGCACCTTGTGGGTGCGTGCGCATGTGCAGTGCTGAAAAATAAACCCCCCCAAAAGCCAAAAACAAGATGGAAACCCTATGCACAGTGCTGGAAACTCAGCTTCTGCGCATGCTCAGAAGAAAAAAATGCAAAAAAAAAATGCAAAAAAAAGATGTCGGAGCCTACAGACTGGCACCGACTGAACCGGTTCTGTGATGTCATCATGACATCACCAGCAGGTTGCTACCGGTTCGGGTGAACCAGGAGGAACCCACATCTGTTATAGAGGGTCCTTCCTAATCCTATCTCATTGTCAGAAGTTTCCAGCTGTGTGTCTGTGACTTTGTTAATCAGTTTCACAAGGAAGCCAGCAAAAAGAGCAGAAGCTTAGACACTCCAGTGGGTGATTTAATCAGTTCTAAATGCTGGTGGCTTGTTTCTACATAGTTTGATTAAGTCCTGCCTTACTTTATGTTTAAAAGATTATTTGAGACCTTTTCTTATGAATGGGATTCCTTTCCTTTAAAAGTTATTGCTTTTGTTATTGCTCTCTCTACGATTAAAGGAACTTTCCCTATTTGAAGGATTACATTATTTTACAGTCTTCAGCTATCCATGGATTGGGTTATACTTCAATTACCTGTCCTCAGCAAGAACAATGGCCTGTCTTGGATGATAGGAGTTGTAGTCCAATCCTGTTAGGGCCACTAAATTAGGTGAGGCTAGACTACACAAAGAAACGAGACGAGAATGATGAACTCAACACATCTGGTGAACAATGACATTTCAGACCTGGGTCTCAAATCAGGCCCAGGTACAGTTATAGCATCACTGGATTACTCTTAGGTGTCAAGAACCAGATCCACATGTTCAATTAGCTACTTTATTGTTCATGCCTACTTCACAGGAATCTTCCCAGACTGATAGCTTGTATCTGGGCCAGACTATATAAGTTTCGATGGCATTCAAGGGAGTTGGACCTTACCCTCTTGTGCCTATGTAAGGACTCCAGACTAATTACTTTCTTGATTCCTCCCCAAGTCTCTCTCTGACAGTTATAGCAATAGCAAAGTAATGATAACAAATGCTTTTCAGATGTTTTGCTTGCTGCAGATTGATCTAGAATAAAAACTCGTTTAGCATTTTGTTCCTCCTTCTAATCTAATATCACCCTCCTTCTGTGATGTCCCCTTCAGTGCCTTGTTCAGTTGTTCCCTTTAATTCACATAGTCATTGTCTGTTCTCAGATAAGACTTTTTCATTGTCCCTTTTCATTTAGCCAAAAGAAGGAAAATGCAGAGAGGAAGCGAAGGAGCACTTTGCTTGAAAAACAAAAAGCAGAAGGACACGTGTCTTTAGCAAAATGAATGATTTTTTTAACCACAGCCATTTATTGAAAGCTGAGCTGATGGGAGACAGGAGACCTTTCCCAGCCTTTATTTTTAATAGCCTCAAAATTGGCCATTGATGCTGGACGCATTTAGGAAAAATAAAGGCAGTTTGAGAATAAGAGCAAGCCTCAAATATATGTTCCATAGAGTGTTTCATTTAGATTTGCTCTTTGATGTGCCTGCAATCAGATAGATCTTTTTATTAAAAGCCATTCATTACAGTGTTGATTTTTTAAAAAATTGCCCTCATTACACACAATGAGCACTTAAAAGTTTTAAAGCAACCTTTCCTTTTTCCTGTTTTTTAGTCATTCCATTATGTGTCAGTGTATGCGCATGCATGTCTGCTGGTGCATCACAACTAATATTTTACAATTGTCCCTAATAGGTTCCTGGTGAAAATGAGTCTTTATCGGTTTTTCTAAAGTTGCATTAATTCATACGTAAGACTTCAGGATAACCAGCCTTCTGAAACCTGGTTCCCTGGACAGTTATTTTAGGAGCCTTGTAAAAAGAGTGGTAATAGAAAAATAGAGGAATGCTTGTATCTTTCACTTACATTGGAGTACATGTCTCTGCTAGATTTAGATCAGGGGTGTCAAACTCAAGGCGCAGGGGCTGGATCCAGTCTGCGGGGTGCTTAGATCTGGCCCGCAGGCCCGCCCTGGAAACAGCGAAGGACCGGCCCGCGGTGCCTCTGCCAGCAAAAATGGAGTTCAGGAAGGCCACGTGTGGCGTGCCCTGGCTCCATTTTTGGCCGCAATGGCCTCCTGCAGCAGTCTGTCAGCGAAAATGGAGCCCAGGCAGGCCGCACATGGCCTCCCTGAGTTCTGTTTTCACTGGCAGAGGGCTGCAGGAGGCCATAGCAGCCAAAAATGGAGCCTTGATGAGTGATGTCGAGCTGGCCATGTCCACTCTGGCCATGTCCCTAGCCATGCCCCCTGCCCCCCAAGGTCAAACACAATCCTGATGTGGCCCTCAATGAAATTGAGTTTGACACCCCTGATTTAGATGGGGGGGGGGGTTGTAATCCAGCGGAGCTGAAAAATGTGAGGTTGGGAAAGGTTTCTTAATTTTTTGGCTAGTTTTTTGCAGCCCCATATTTGAGGGCAAGTGCTGAACTCTAGCAGCTGTCCTGTGATTGGCCAGTCCCAAGAAGCCTGCAATTAATCCTCTGAAGAGCCATGTTTGGCTTTTTAAAATAAAAATAAAAATAAAAGGGTTTAGTACACTGTTCCCCAGTTTCATTGGACTACAGTGCCCTTCCACCCTACTAGGAACGATTTGGAAGACTTGGTGTGCTCTACCTTGAGGATTGCTGATCTGCTATAAAGAGTTACTTTTCCTTAGAAGTCAACTATTAAGCTGATCCAACTTATTTTTATGGTGATCATTACTTTCTTCCTTCACACAGAGAAGATTTAGAGGTGTGAGATGAACTTCTTTTCCAATGGCTACATCAATATTCATTCCTATGTAAACAGAAGCTACTGCTGCTTCACTTCAGATTATTCATATTGATTCAGCAACTTCTAATGATTGAATGCAATATTCTTCAAAGGTAACATTTAACAGGAAAACTTGATTTAATTTGTTGTTGCTTTTTGCCTCATGAAACAGTCTGTCAATTTGTAAATGAGGGATTACATGATTATCTTTTTAATAATATTTTTTTAAAATCCTGTTTCTGAACAATTGGCATCTAACCTGAGTAGAATAACATAAAGTGTGCCTAGTTTCAAGTTTCCAGTTTCTGGAAAAATATTTTTTAAAAGAAAGTAAGTACAAAATGCTGTCTTGAAGAAAGTGCCTGGCTTTAACAGCCCTGAATGATTAGGTCTTTTGTGAGAGAAACCACCCTTTATGCTGTAAGATATAGCTGCAAAAATATATCTCAGTTGGGGATATAGTTGAGAGTAGGGGTGGGTTCCACTTACCTTCGCCACCTGTTTGCATTGTGCAATTCTGCTTCCGCGCATGCTCAGTAGCTATAATCAGCCCGAAACACAGCTGAGGAGCTGATCAGCTGTGCTTTGGGCGAAGGAATAAAGGTAAGTATAAACCCAGGGGCAGGCAGGAGGGCCCTTTTTCAAGCAGCAGCAGAAAAAAAACCTTCCAAACAGTAAAACATTCGGAACAAAAAAAAAGATGGCGGCACCCATGGACCGGCACCGACCGAACCGGATCCGTGAGGCCATCGTGACATCACCAGCGGGTTGCTACCAGTTCAGGCAATCCGGTCCAAACCGGGAGGAACCCGCCCCTGGTTGAGAGGGTATAGATCAAGGCTGTCAAACTCAAGGCCTGTGGGGTCCTTAGATCTGGCCTGCAGGACCGCCCTGGAAACAGCGAAGGGCCGGCCCGCGGTGCCTCTGCCAGTAAAAATGAAGCTTGGGACAGCTGTGCACAGCCCTCCCAAGCTACATTTTCACTGGCAGACAGTTGCAGGAGGCCATCCCAGCCGAAAACGGAGCTCGTGAGGGCCACATATAGCCCTCCCGAGCTCCTTTTTCACTGGCAGAGGGTTGTAGGAGGCTGTCCCTGCCAAAAACAGAGATTGGGAGCCTCTTTTTGCTGGCAGAGCGCTTGGACCGCCACAGGCGCCCCCGACATGAGTGATGTCAAACTGGCCACACCCACCCGAGCCACCTGAGGTCAAACACAACCCTGATGCGGCTCTCAATGAAATCAAGTTTGACACCCCTGGTATAGGTGGACTACCATCCTGCACTCTCAGAATGGGGCTCCTGAGGGCAGCTTTTAAAAATATATTTTTTTAATTTTTAAAAAAAATTTCACCAAACTTACATAAACATCTATATGTTGTATATACCATAATATCAAAACATCCATAGTTATACATTTCTATCCAAAATGCCATAAATATATTCCTTAATTTGCTCCTTTTACACTTTTATCTCCCATCTGCTTTCCTTCCATATATCATGCTAAAAATATTTTTTTAAGAGTATTGGGAGTTCAAGGGACAAACAGGGCTGAAGTCTTCTGATTTTTGTGGAAAATCTTGCTTACTTTTCAAGCTCCAGAAACCCACTCCTAAAATGAGCTCTAGCCCAGGCTGATATGGGTTGCGACATGTTGTACGAAGACAAGCACACATGGGCCTTGCACATCACTGCTATGGGATAATCACAAAATAACTAAAGTGAGAAATTGGTGTCAGTCCAAAACAAAGAGACACCATCTTTCTCCTGGGCTAGTGACAAAAGCTGTGCACGCAGCCACAACAGCAAAAGAGCCTTTCAGGAAATTAGATCTCAAAATTGCCACATGTCATTTTTCTTCAAGTAGAAATATTATTAAGCCTATACCGGCTGGCATTCATATTGTGACTGAATAACCTGGTTTCATCTCTCCCAGGACATTACAAGGGTCAAGACTAAAGCAAAATGACTGTTGCTTTGCCTGATTGCAATATATGGTAAGAGCTGGTAATAACTTTAGCACTGTGGGACCTTGGCCTGCAATGACAGAATACTGCAATCTGTGATCCCAGGCTGTAGATTTTTCAGAGCACATTTCTTTTCACCCATTCTTATCTGAATGTTCCTCAAATTACAAAGGCTCAGTGCTATTTAGGAGAGAGACTGCAAACCCTATGCAGTGCAGATGCAAAATTAACTCACGGTTTGCTGTGACAAATTCAAGCGGTGACAAATTCAAACTGATTAGTTTTAAAACAATTGCAATAATTGACTTTTTAAAAATGAAAGGAAGAATGTGCTGTGTTACAGCGGCCCAGAAGTGCGGCCATTGCTAAGAATGCTGCATGGATAAATTAATATAACTGGATGGCACCCAGATTGTTGGGGGGGGATCAGTGGTGGGTTCCTACTGGTGCGGTCCACTCTATAGCATCAGTAGCGGCCCGCTGGTGATGTCACAGTACTGGTGCGGTTGGTTGCCAGCGCCTGGGCGCCACCATTTTTTTTTTAAAAATTTTTTTTTACAAATTTCTTCTGCGCATGCCCAGAAGCCGAGCTTCCGGCACTGCACATGCGCTGCCTTCCTACCCCACAGTGAGTCCAAGCAGGGGAGGATGGCTGAGGGAGCGCGTGACACTCTGAAAGAATGGGTGGCAGGAGCTATCTCCATTCCCCTCCCTTCAGCAGTCCGAGAAGCCACGAAAGCACGGTGATGATCCTAGGCATTTTCACACATTCGAGGCTTCTCGAGCTGCTGAGGGGAGGGGGAACGGGCGGCAGGAGCCTAGGATCATCGAATGGGGAGAAGCATTCAGGCTGGACGGAGCCTCCTAGAAGAATCTCTGCCGCAGTCTTGCTGCTCCCACTGCAGGGGGGCTGCGTTACGGGTGGGCAATGCCCCCCCCGCTTCTCCGGCCGCTGCCAAGCTCCCGAGGCCCACGCCCACCCAGTCACATGGCTGGCAAGCCACACCCACAAAATAAGCCACGGCCACAGAGTGGTAGTAAAAAAATTAGGAACCCGCCCCTGGGGGGGATGTTAGATCCTCCCAAAAATTCTGGATTTCTAATTGTACTCAGGTAATGCATGTAAAAATCTTGGCCAAATTCTCAGAAATGGCTATCATATCAGCTAGTTCCTCATGATGGTTGCAAGCATTCTTAATGATGGGTTTTGAATACACTTAATGCATTTGCAACAACATATCAAAGACCTGGAAGTCCAGCAGGACCAATGTGTAAAAATGGAGCATTTAAGCGCACTGCCTTTATCACACTTTAACACTCTCCCCACAGCAATTTTAGTTCTAGATTAAAAATAAATATAAATACACCTGAATAAGATTTACATTACCGGCAGATAAATATATACAGAATTGTGACTGTTCATTCTTATAATAAAAATTCTATTTGGTTTCTCCCCCCCCCTTTTTTTTTTCTCTTGCATTTTAAAGCACTTTTACATGGTTTTTAAAGGATGGATGTATTTGTGATTTGTTCTTTTTCTTGTGTGTTATAGTGTGCTGTAGCAATGAATGCTACCTGTACAAAAGACTATCACATCTTTGATTACAGCTTGCCGACTCCCTGGAAAAAAAAATTCTGCGAATGTCCATGCTTTCAGCAGTGCTTTTAATGAAATCTCAACTGTGATGGATGTAACAATACAATGGCTGGAAGAAATTACAAAATTGATTACAAAATTAAAACTGGATCCCTCTGGTCCTTTAGAAAACATCCCAGGGCCTATAGACATTTTCCGTTTTTCTATTCTGAATGCAAATAGAAAGACATCAGGCCCTGAAGGAGAAAACCTGGTTCCCCACCCCAATAAGCAGAAATTTAATGGTATCAGCTTTTTTCCCATACTATTTTATCTAACAATTTGCCATATTAGTTTGCAAAGAACATAAAAGCTTTCAATTGGGCCAATATTGTTGGGTGTCATGACCTGCAGTTTCAGGGGTGCTCATCATGAAAAGAGTCAAGACATTATCAAGTCAAGATCAGTCAAGTGCTGCTTATGTAAGTGTGCAAAAGTCTTAGACAAGTATATACACCTCCATATATACAGTGTATATATATATATACACTGTATATATATATATATATCTGTATATATCTATCTGATGAGAGCAAAATAGCTCAAAATAGATCTATAATAGTCTCCCTTTATTTTCATTTATCAGCAAAAAATGTTACACACACACACACACACACACGCACGCACGCACGTATGTATGTATGTATGTATGTATGTATAACATTTTTTGCTGATAAATGAAAATAAAGGGAGACTATTATAGATCTATTTCGAGCTATTTTGCTCTTGTCAGATAGCCATACCCTTAGTGAGATTTGAACCTGGGCAGTCTGCATGTAAGGCAGTAGATTTAAACTCTAGGCCACAAGGTTCTCTTCCCTATCAGCTCTTCACCAGGAAAGGGTTATATATGTTTTTTCTGTGGAATTATCCTGGTGTGTGGAAGGAAACATCACAGCTTCCTTTTGCCTTTCGGCCCCTCCGAAAGGCAAAAGGGGCAAAACACACACACACACACACACACACACACACACACACACACACACACACACACACACACACACACACACACATATATATATATATATATATATATATATAATATATTATATATTTTATATATCTATAGATATATATTATAGATGTAGATGTAGGTATATGCTATAGATATATACTATAGACATATGATATAAATATAGATATAGATATAGATATAGATATAGATACTGTATTATCCCCTGATAATAAGCCCAATCTTGCTTTTGAGTGCATGGCAATAAGGCCAAGCACTTATTTCAGGGTTCAAAAAAATATAAGACAGGGTCTTATTTTTGGGGAAACACAGTACATACATACATACATACATACACAGTATATACATACTTGGATGATCTTAACTGGGCTCAGAAATTAAGCAGGTCTAGAAGGCTGGGTATTATTTGGATGGGAGATTTGAAAAGACTTCCAGGATTCTAGGCTAACTTGAGAAGTTTAAAAAAAATCCCCAAAGACAAACTATTTTCACATCCTGCAGGAAATGATATAGGCATGTCCATATAGTCACCTTGAGTTGACCTTGAATTATTTATTTATTTATTTATTTATTTATTTAGTGAGATTTATATACCGCCTCACAGTGCAAGCACTCTCTAAGCGGTTTACACCAGTAAGCAATGTATATTTTATATTGCCCCCAACAATCTGGGTCCTCATTTTACCTACCTCAGAAGGATGGAAGGCTGAGTCAACCTTGAGCCGGTGAGATTTGAACCGCTGACCTGCGGATCAGTGTCAGCTAAAGTGGCCTGCAGTACCTGCCTCTAACTGCTGTGCCACCTCGGCTCTCTTGAATTGAAAAAGACTTTATCTATCTTCAAACAGATAATGGGAATATTGAAATGATAGCTGATGGAAAGTTAATGTGGCTAAAGAAGACCCAACTAATTATCTACCTGGATGACTATTCTTAAACAGCAATCCTATACATGTTATAAAATGAAAGACAATTGAAAGACGAAAGGCAATCATTTTCCATCACTATTGTACCTCTTCAAGTTTATACAGTTCATTTTATGGCAGTCATTCTTTTTTATCTACATAACACTAAGAAACTAGTGGTGCTAGATAAAGAATCAGAAGATGAAATTATATCAGTAACTGCTTTCCAATTTCAGATGGCCCATCAGGTGTAAAATACTTCATTTCATAATTCATAATAGGTGGTATCTGGCTCAACAGTAGTAACTGTGAGACAGATCTAGGTGTCCTAGTGAACAACCACTTAAGTATGCATCAGGAGGGTGCTGCAGCTACCAAAAAAAGCCAATGCTTCATCAACAGAGAGATAGCATCAAGATTACATGAAGTGTTAGTATTGCTTTATAATGCACCCGTAAGATCATACTTGGAATACTGCGTCCAGTTTTGGTCACCATGATACAAAAATATGTTGAGACTCAAGAGCAACAAAGATGATTAGGGGACTGGAGACTAAAGTGTACAATGAATGGTTGTGAGAACTGGGTATTTCTATTCTAATGAAAAGAAAGACTAGAGGTGACATCATCATCATCATCATCATCATCATCATCATCATCATCATCATCATCACCATCATCGTAGTCTTTATTGTCATTGTACATCATGTATACAGCAAAATTGATTTTAGCCTCACTGGTGCAATCCATGACAAAAAATACAGACAACATAAATAGTATAAAGAATAATCCCTATGTAAGTAATTAGGGAAAAAAAGAAAAAGAAAGAAAAAGAAAAACTAGTCATACGTTTCCATGTGTGCGTGGAGTGATTGTGGTTGTGTTTAAGAGTCTGACAGCCCAAGGACAGAAACTATTTTTAAACCTATTTGTTCGGCTGGCTATGCTTCGATGTCTTCTGCCTGATGGTAGAAGTGTGAAGAGACACTGGCCAGGGTGTGAATCATCTCTGAGTGTCTTCCTTACTCTGCTAAAGCAGCGAGACCTGGTGATGTCATCCAACGGTGTTAGAGCACTCTTTATGATGGCAATCTTCCAATATTTGAAGGGTTCTCACAGAGAAGGGGGGACAACCTATTCTCCTGAGGACAGGAGAAGAAGTAATGGATGGAAACTTATCAAAGAGAGATCCAATCTAGAATTAAGGAGAGATTTCCTATCACTGAGAACAATTAATCAGTGGAACAGCTTGCCTCCTGAAGTTGTGGGTGTTCTATCACTGGAAGTTTTAAAAAAGGGGATTGGACAGCCATTTATCCAGAATTGTATAGGGTATCACTGCTTGAACAGATAGTTGGATTAGAAGACCTCCAAGGTCTCTTCTAACTGTTATTCTGAATTCTTGCAGACAGGCTGTAAGATCAATTGTTAGTTTACTTTGAACTAGTCTTTTTTTCTCCCTTATTCCAATGGAATGATCGCTAGCCATGGTCCTGAACCCAAGCCAAAAATGTCAGCCAGGACCAGTCGATGCTCATAAACAGGAAGAACTGTATCAGGCATCCTTCATAAGTTCTGACTTGTTTTGTTATCTAATTTGGACATCAGTACCTCCAACTGAGCAGGACAGTAAAGAAGAAAGAATTGCATAAACAGGTGGTTCAACTAATGGGAGAAATTCAGTTAAGCCAAGGCAAAATGAATTAGCCTGGCCCATCCCCTGGGGAAAAGATTTTCTGTTCATTTGCATTTCAAATAGATACTGAATAAAACAAGGCTGGAGCGTTGTTTGTTGTGAAAGATAACTTCCCAGCTTGCAGGTATATACGTCTCTAGATTATATTAAAATTAATTTCATTTAGCATCAAAATCCCACCTTTTCCATTGCATTATGTTTCCCAAGGTTTTATAAGAAGTAAACTTTCTTCTTAGAATGTTGTCTGCAGAATTCAGGAAGAAATTGTTGCTCCGCACACATTTAATTGCCATGGAAACAAAGTCATGGCACCAAGCCCAGAAGTAGAGAGGTGACAATATGCAAATAGAAGCCTTCCCCCACCTCCTCCACAAGGCTGATGTTAGCCTTGTGGAGGTACAGAAAGAAAACAATACATACCCAGAAAGGAGGGGAAATTGATCTAAAATGAGGCTTTTCACATTTGAAGTTAAGCCGGTCTGCAGTAAAACTGCATTTGCCGTAGTGGAAAAAAATATATTTTCTGACACTTTCAAATCAAAATATATTTTCAAATAATGAGTGAGAGCTACCTGCAGGAGTCTTTGGCTGGGTTTATGCAACACACTAAACTCTGAGTAAAGAAAATACATTTTCTGTGTTCATGCAACATAGTGCACTCAAACAGCATGTAATGAGAAAAGAACTCTGGGTTCCATAATGAAGATTGCCTGGTCTTCCATGTTAGAATGCTTCCTCTTTTTTTAACCATTGTGTTCTATCTAATTCATTATAGCAACAGCACTTAGACTTATATATCACTTCACAGTGCTTTACAGCCCTGTCTAAGCAGTTTACAAAATCAGCATATTGCCCCCAACAATCTGGGTCCACATTTTACCAACCTCGGAAGGATGGAAGGCTGAGTCAACCTTGAGCCTGGTGAGATTTGAACTTCCAAATTGCAGACAGCTGGCAGGCAGCAGAAATAACCTGCAGTACTGCATTCTAACCACTGTGCCACCACGGCTTATCCTCCTGTTCCTTCTTTTCCTAGAAGCAATAAATTCAAGATGGGCTACTCCTACCAATAAAATTGTGTGAAAGGCATTTGAAAATAATTGCTGGTCCAATAAACACCTTTCAGTTCAATATTTATTGCAAATGATTGTCCTCTCACTTTTGAATCTAAAAGCAATTGCAGAGCTGAAGTTGTTGATCCCAGATTTAAAATAGGAAAACAAGAATTGCTCAGAGCTTCTGGAAAGTTTCGATGTGAACAGTAAACAGGATGGGATCAAAGGGATGGGAATAATCATGACAGTTTTTCCATCAAACTTCACTCAGTATTGGCTTGCTGCCAATGTCCCTTTCCTACCTTGTTTGTTTCTACTTTTTTTGGTTCCAGGGCATCCTATGGCACTCAAAAGGTGTGAAGCTAACAATTGCTGGAGTACCAAACTATCAACCTTTTTCACTGGTTCAGTGGCTACATCTCTGCATTATTGAAACCAGTTGATGAATTGCTATGTATGCTCATTTGAAGTAAATGGTGTCCTTTTGCTCCTGATTCTGTCAGGAAAGGGTTAAACATTACAAAAGGAGTATATGGCAGCACAATGTGCTGCATATTGCAAAAGTCAAGTCTTGAAATTAGAAAATTGATAGAGAGAGCATGGGATAGAGAGGAATTCAAAAACCAAGTCTGCATGACTGAATGCTGCTTCCTCATGCTGCCTAACCTTGGGGGGCGGGGGGAAGACTCAGCACTGGGAACATGGATTGATAATATCTATGGGCAGATGACCTTCTGTCCAATGTTTCCTGCTTGAAGGACAGACTGCTACTAGGACATTATGCTAATAGTACCTGCTTGACTTGAAAGAGGGAGTTTGCTGATGAAGAGGAGAAATTTATGCTAATGCTGCCTACTTGAAATACAAGAGGATGGCCAATGTCACTTTGCTAGAAGCTGCTCTGCTTTGAAGACTCCTTCCACTAAAGCAGGGGTGTCAAACTCAATTTCATGGAGGGCCGCATCAGGGTTATGCTTGTCCTCAGGGGAACGGGATAGGCGTGCTGCATCACTCATGTCGGGGGCGCCTATGGCGTCCTGCAACCCTCTGCCCAGTGAAAATGGAGCTTGGGAGGACTGCATGCGGCTCTTGCAAGCTCTGTTTTTGGTTGTGATGGCCTGCAACCCTCTGCCAGCGAAAATGGAGCTCGGGAGGGCCACACTGTGGCCCTCCCGAGCTCTGTTTTCGCTGGCAGAGGCACAGTGGGCCAGTCCTTTGCTGTTTCCAGGGTGGCCCCGTGGGCCAGATCTAAGCATTCTGTGGGCCAGATCCAGCCCGCAGGCCTTGAGTTTGGACCCCTGCACTAAAGAAACTCAGGGCTGTTTTCCTGCAGTCATAAGAGAGGGCAAAAAGAACTCTTTGACTACCGTATTTTTCGGAGTATAAGACACACCAGAGTATAAGACGCACCTTAGTTTTGGGGGAAGAAAATAGGGAGAAAAAAATCTACCTACCAGGTATTCATCTGGCTAGTGTCCTTAATCTGGTCAGCTTCAGCACATTATTTTATCCCCTGGTTAGGGCTGAAAAAACTCTTCTTTGGAGGGAATAACAATGAAAACAAGCCTCCAAAGACTTAGGGCTGGAAAAAAACTTCTTCAGAGGGAGTAAGAATGAAAAAATCCTGCAAGCCAGGAAGAGCTGGGAAGATTGTTAGCACCTCGTTAGGGCTGGGGGGAAAAGCTTCGAAAAAGCTACATTCAGAGTATAAGACGCACCCAAATTTTCAGCCTCTTTTAGGGGGGGAAAGGTGCGTCTAATACTCTGAAAAATATGGTACTTACTTTCTCAATTCTCTTCCTATGCAACCTATAACACTCTCATCACTTTCATCAATCCCTCTATCTCAAATCACTTGCTTGAAAGTGGTACCCTGTATCCTGTGCCATCTTACATGCCCATTTTTTCAAACAAAGGGGTGACTTTACATTCATCTACTTCCTGTTTAACTTCTACATCAATATATTGGTCCAAACAACTTCCAATGATGACTGAGGGAGGAGATCCTGCTGTCCTGCTGTATGCTGATGTTGCAGCCATCTTTCAACTTTCAATTGTAGGTCTAAGAAGGGGCTCTGAATTTTTGGTTCCTATTTCTCTGGGGTAAAAATAATTTATTCAAAGATCAATGTCCTGATCTTTTCTAAGTGTTTCATTAAATACAAGTAGCAGATCAATGGACATAAAGTAGAGCAAGCTGAAATATTTAGATATCTGGATGTTGTTTTCCAGGTCTTCTGTTCCTGGATGGGACAGATTATAGACAATACAGAATCTTCCCTGAGATGTGTCACCATGGTTTTCAGTTCTTTTTCCAAAATGAGGGCTTGCATATCCCTCATTTCATTCATTGTTAGAAATAGGGCAAATGGGAGACACCACAAAATGTGGCAGCGTGAAATGTTTCCTTTGCAGAGTAGCAACTCCTTGTTTTCTGTCTGCTTCTAGTTTTCTTAACTCTCTAGTCAACGTTAGATGTTGACTGACTATACTCAAACCCAATTGGGGGGGAAGGTGTTGAGGAAATTTGTCTCCTTCTCTGAGTTGCTTTGTAAAAATTTTTTGTACTTCTGTGGATCTCAAGGGCTGGTAACAAAGACTGATAGAAAATTTAGGTCCCTATTAATGTACAGGTAATCCTCAACTTACAACCGCAATTTACTTACAACTCACTTATGTTTTTAAGTGAGAAATTTGCTAAGTGAGTTTTGCACCATTTTCTTGCCATATTTGTTAAGTGAATCCCTGCAGTTGTTAAATTAGTATCACAATTGTTAAGTGAATCTGGTTTCCTTGATTAGTTTCCACCCATTGCTTTTTGTTCTACCCTCATGTGCTTTGAACTGTCACTAAATGAACTGTTGTAAGTTGAGGACTACCTGTATACAGAGATCAAAGGGATTTTTGGACCCCATTAGGTGTTCAAATGTAGACATAGGGTTACTTCTCTGTGGGATATAAAAAAAGAATCACTATAACTGTTCATTTGGATTTTGTAACCTATGTATATGGAGCTCCATAGATTCAACTCTTTTTTTTTCCATCCACAAACATTGCAATATTGATTGTGGTAGAAAGCCGGGAAGGGCATTTAATCCTCTGCCTTCATGATAAAAGCCTAAATCTAAATCACGTTCACAGTTTCTTTAAGCCATAAAGGCAAATGTGATCATTTAAATGCATGATGTGTTAGTGGGAGTTATTCACACATAGTTTCCTTTTGACACAGAAAAAAAAATGAGCCGAAGAACTCAGAAACTGACCTCAGATATCATGCTCATGTTGACTCTTTAGGCTGACCACCTTTGTACTGATAATCATTGAAGGGAGTATATTTGCTTTATTTTTGTTTATGTGGTAGGAAATAGCATTTACAATAACAAACCAGCAAGATGTCATGCAAACCAAATGGCATTGCAGTTCTTTAGAGATAAGAGACCAATCCTTTGGGTTCGTTGGTGCAGTGTTCCGGTGCCCCACTAGGGGCCGCTCTAGGAGCTGAATTGTTGGTTAACATTGATTGGCTGTTGTTTATTCTACCTATATTTAAGGAGCTGTCAGAAGCGTTTCCCTCAGACGAAGTTGTGGTTATGCTGTCCTGTTCCAATAAAGAGTTATGAGTTACCAGATATTCGTCACACCTCAGTTACTACCAGCCCGCTATTGAACATAGCAGTTGTCACTGCCCAAGAGTTGGGCAATAGATAATATTTCTGGCATCAAATATACAAATATATACATTTCTTTAAGATCTAGAATTATTCAAGAATTGGCTCTAGTTTACGTGCTCCTTCACTGAAAAAGCAGTGCTGCAACAGAAATTAGAAGCTAAGGTGTTAAATAATTTCTTCTAGCAGAAACAAATCAGGGTTTCTCTCTCCTGCTTCCATTTAAGAGCTTGCCCAGAGCTGGCTTCAATATACAACCACCTTACAACCATTTTAATCACACATTGATATTGTCTTACTCTTGTTTTCCAGGTCTTAATTACTATAATTTTTATTTTTGTTAAACACCCTTTCTTTTCTTGGTCCTTTTCTGTCAGTGTGAAATGTGCAGATGGCACACATCCAGCTGGTTTCTATTTATTTCTCCAACAGGAAATTGAACTAAGTTACTCAACAAAATAGATGAAGGGGGAAAAATAATTCTTTATAATAGATCACTTGCTAAGATGCTGCAATTTGTAAAAAGAAGTTTTAGTTTCCATAGGGACAAGATAATGAGTTATGCTTAACATTCTTTCATAATCAGTGCTATCAAATATATTTAAGTATTTAATTCATTGTGCTTTGATTGTTGATGAGTCACAGAGTGTTAATAAAAAAGAGAGTGACTATGATGTTGTAAATAATCATTTGAAGCAAAAATATTTGCTTCCTAGGTTTGAAATAGAAAGAAAAATATGAGATTTTCAGTCCCTGATAAAGTTAACGTTGAAGTCAACTGAAGTCATCAAATACTTTCAGGCCTCCACATTTCAGAATTATGAATTTTAAGAATGTGCTAATGATATATCGGACTGGGCCTTACTACAAAACATTCTGAATCCCAAGTCCTTGATTTGACTTTTTACTGATGGAAAGCAGTTTGGGCTTATTCAGATTAAGTTTCCTTTTGTTCACTTTCATTTAATGCATTATTTACAATTCATTTATATAATGAATTATAAATTCAATAGCTTTCCTGAATTGATCTGCAAAGGAAAAAGAATGTTGGCTGTCTTTCAGATATGTGAATCAAACACTAAGGAAGAGGTGGAGGAAGATAATGGAGAAAATCTTTCTGGGTTGCAGGAAGTTCTCAGTCTGGTGAGAACAGCATCTAGAAAAGAAATGTTGGGGTTGGAGATGTAGAAGGGAGGTGGAAATGGCTACAAATGGATATGGGGTATGTTGTAGTGCTGATGAAAATGGAAAGATTGGAAAAAGATGGGATGAAATAGATTTCTCCATGAGTTGGGTTGAAGTATGAAGAGTGTAGAGAGAAGGGGAAAATAATGAAATAGTGATAAGCAGGAAGAATTAATGATAGGAAGCAGGCCATCCTCAAGGAAAGGAGACTAGAAATCTAATTCGAACCCCGTCTCATGACCTTTTCTTGGAAGATAGATAATGAAGCTTTGGTGAATAATGAACTCCATACTACTGAATGCTAGGTCTGCCTGCAATTTCCTCCACAATTTGGATGAGAAATGAGGTCCAATATGCATTACTAAGACCAGGCATGGAAAGTAAGGGGATGCAGGTAGTCCTTGACAACAGTTCATTTAGTGACCATTCATAGTTTTAACAGCAATCAAAAGTGACTTATGACCAATTTTCACACTTATGACCATTGTAGCATCCCCATGGTCATGTGTTCAAAATTCAGATGTTTAGCAATTGACTCGTATTTATGATGATTGCAGTGTCCCGGGGTCACATGATGTCCTTTTGCAACCTTCTGACAAACAAAGTCAATGGAGAAACCAGATTCACTTAACAACAGTTTGACTAATTTAACAATTACAGAGATTCACTTAACAACTGTGGCAATAAAGTTCGTAAAATGGGGCTCTCTTAACAAATGTTTCACTTAGCAATAGACATTTTGGGCTCAATTGTGGTTGTATGTATGTATCTATGTATGCATATACATACATACATTACATATACATACATACATACATGCATGCATATACATACATACATATATACATGCATCCATGTATGCATGCATACATACCCTGTTTCCCCCAAAATAAGACATCCCCTGATAATAAGCCCAATCGGGCTTTTGAGTACATGGCAATAAGGCCAAGCGCTTATTTCAGGGTTCAAAAAAATATAAGACAGGGTCTTATTTTCAGGGAAACATGGTACATACATACATACATACATACATACATACATACATACATACATACATACATACTCTAATGGGTAAAGGGAATGGTTAATGACTGGGTTCAGGAGATGTATAATTTATCTCTTTTTAATGCAATCTTTTCTACCATTCAAAAATGATATGCTTGACATAGATACCATATTTTTCAACAATAGACTCCTACTTTCTACTTTTAAATTAGATGTTTTCATACCCTGTTTAATTTTTAGTATATACAATATGTGATATAGAGAACCAATTTGATGCAGTGGTTTAGGCATGAGGCTGGAAACGGGAGATCGTGAGTTCTAATCCTGCCTCAGGCAGAAAGCCACCTGGGTGATTTGGGGCCACTCACCCTCGCTCAACCCTAGAAAGCAGACAATGGCAAGTCACTTCTAAAAATCTTGACAAGAATATTACAAGATCTTTTCCATAAAATTTCCGGAAGCTAAGAACGACCTGAAGGTATTGTACAGTATATCAGACTGTAAACATTTTTTTCTTTTACTGTTCCTTTTTGTTTTAACTATTATTGTCAGTTATTTATTAACTGAGGTTTATGGGGGGGAGGAATGGAGTATTTTGTATATTCTTTAAGTTAATAATAGCATTAAAATATTTCCATAAATAACTGAGAATATTTACAACACTCCTATACAAGAAAGGGCTATGAAAAGATTCTGAGGGGAAAGAAAGTTGAGAAAAGGGGCCTCAGAACTGAAAAATCTTTATAGAATTACAGAGTAATTACAGAGTTGGAAGGGACCTTGGAGGTCTTCTAGTCCAACCCCCTGCTCCAGCAGGAAACCCTTTAACAGGGATTTCCAAAACAATCTCCCCTTCAAAAGAAGACAAGCTGGTTTGGTGAGTTTGCGCCAATCACTCTCTATCTGTCCAACCCATTTCACAGAAAATCCTGTGGGGGGGGGGAAATAGGAGGGTGGAACATTGTGCATGCTTTGAGTTTATAAAAAAAGGTGAAATATAAATAATATAAACAGCAAATGGATGCCAAGAAACAGCCCAATAAGCTCTTAAATATATTCAGTGTGCTTCTAGTTAACTGTTAGCTAAAAAGCAAAAAAAACCAGTTTAAAGGAGAAATGAAATGGGAATGACTGGTAAAGGCAGGAATAAAAAACATACAGGTAGTTCTCAGCTTATAAAGATTCTTTTAGCAGTCCTTTGAAGTTATAGTGGCGCCATACCATGTAGTGGTATGGTTGTCATGACCAGGTAGAGAAATCAGTTCAGTGCGCTGGACTGTCAATGTCATCCATAAAAACCACAATGACATTAATACAATAAGACCTATGCGATGACATCATGATATAAATACAGTGACTTATACATATATGCAAACATCTTGCATACATATATGCAAACATACATATGCTGTATATACATCACAGTATTTGCATGACGACATCATGATCCCCATCCACCCCCATGTCACACTGAGGACATCTATGTAAATTGGTCACTCGTGGGTTTAAGAAGGACAGTGCCAGATGAAACTAAAGGCCTAATGTAGATTATTGTCAATCATTGTTAACGATATGGAATGCCTATCTTGACACTATATTGACTAAACAAACACTCTGCTCTCTGTTCTATTTAGAGTAAAGGTCCTCAGCTCTTTCTATTGTTCTATTTAAGGCAAAGGTTACTTACTCAGCTCTTTCTATTGTTGTAGCTAAGAGTAAAGATTAAATACAATCACGCGCTCACATATACGTTTGACATGATCTGTCTGTATGCTGTATGTTAACCATTTATCCATTATTACTAGTTAGCAATCTTTGGGGTAAATCAATCATTGTAATTGTGTACACAAGAAGTTTGCTATAAGAATAAACTGCAGCTGACCAAGGGGAGAGACTTCTTCTTAGCTCGGAAAAGCTTTGCTCAGAAATCATGTCTACATGTCCATGATTACTACAGCCTAATCTAATCCAGAATTTTGTGGTCAAAGAAGTCCAAGCAAGACATCAGTACAATAGCATTACTCTTGTTTCCCAGCAACCAGGGAAAACCATAGTCATATTGAAGGTAAAATATAAACACTGTAGAAAATAATTGAAAAAAAGTCAGTTCAGTACACTTCTTAAACTAATGGTTATTTCAGCATCTTTGGACAATAAAGTTCATAAATTATGTGCCTGGTTCTGAATTCTTCTATTCATGGAAGAATGATTACCTTTATTGAATGATCCTGAATTAAGGTTTTCTGGGAGACCATGCCAAATTCACTATTTGCGCGCTCCATAAATTTGTACGTAACTATCATATCCTATATTTTTCAGGTTGAAAGTAAGAATGACCTAAATCTCATAGCGTTTGTTCACTTCCAATTTTCTACATTTTTCTACCTTTTCATAATGCTTTCTAGAAAAAAAGCAACAGAACTACATATAGTGTTCTAAAAGTGGGAGTTCAGTAGAAATTCAATGGGTGGCAGTATCATATCTGCTATTTTATTTTCAATCATTTTCCTAATAATCCTTAACACAGAACTCATTCTTTTTTTTTAGTAGTATGGCAAATTGCACTTACATTTCCCAGAAACTTCCTGCTGTGATCTAAAGATCTATTTCCTGGAAACCTCATTAGAATATACGTAAAGCTGCTAGGATTCTTTGTTTGTTTTAATCCCAATATTTATCATTTTGCTCTTGGTGATTTGAAAACCCTTGAAAATATTATTCAAGCCAATCATACAATGTGGGAAGTTATTTTTAGAGTGCCTGACAGTTTATTTGGGATTTCATCATTGTCAATAAATGTGTATTATCTGCAAACATCACTGCTACTTCAATCACAAGTCCAGACTATTTGGAAATTAGCAAAATGATTTGATCCCAATATAGATCCGTCTGGCAGTCCTACCGTTAGACAGGATGAGATGGTTACCTGAAGTGATGGATAATGTTGAGTTGTTTGACGTGTAAACTCAATCTGGCCTGTACACCTTCTAAAACTAATCTGCAGTCACATCATTATTGCTGCAGCAAGAGTGATCTGCTAAAGTTTGTCATTTTGGGAATGACGGTTATGAAAATGGAGGAGCATCAAAATCCCGGTCTTCAGTAATCAAATATTTGAGCCATGTACTTCTACTAATTTTGCTTTACTTGAAGCATTCAGCCATGTCTGGCTTCAACTTTCCTATTACCCATTTTTTCTCTAAATCTAAGATATCTAGACAAAACAAATTTGGGGGAAGCATCTATTGGCTTTTCCATTTTGCTCACATGAATGCTTGGTCAGCAGCTTAGTGGTATGATGACCAGTGTGGCCATATTTGATATGAATTTCAGGATCAATTCATGTCTGAATCCAGCCCTTCCTAAATTCCTGACCTCATCCACCCTGATATTCTATTAACTACCTGTGTATTTTCCCCTTTTTATTCCTTATTTGTTTTTTTTCTTTCTTTTTGGAAGATCCTTCTAGATACAAAGAAGATGTTTACCGTATTTTTCGGAGTATAAAGCGCACCTTTTTACCCCAAAAAAAGAAAACTTGGATGCATCTTATACACCGAATGTAGCCCACCCAGCCACCCCCACTCTTTGATCTTTGCCTGCCAGCAATTTACCTTTTTGCAGCAAACAGCAGCAGAGCCACATTAGCACAAGCCACTGATTATCTGCCTCCTGACACTCAGCTGATTGATTGAAGTTGCCGGCAAGCCCATGTGCTAAAATGAAAATGAAACTAAAGCTGCACGGAGTCAAATTGCTGGAGGGAGAGGCAAAGATAGAACTTTATTTTCTTGTGCTAACCAGACTGTGCTGAAACTGGCTGTTTTTTTTGCTGCAAGAAGGTAAGTCAATAACTATAAATGCCTATAGGATGTTCAAATTATTAGACTTATTTTTAAAGATTGTTTTATTATTGTTCTAGACAACTTAACAAAATGAAGAAGCTTTTTAAAATAAATGCTTGATCTGAAGAGGCCCAGTGCTATTGTATCTTCTTTTAAATAGCAGAGAATACTTCCAGAAAGCCACATCAATTTTAAAGATCTGTAAAAGTATAATCTGAAATGTCCTGTTTTAGTATTAAGTATTAAGTATTAATATTAAGTATTAGTATTAAAATAAGGCAGCTGAGTTAAACCCTGACTTACTCATGTTTGGAGTAGATCTATTTAAATAATTGGGAGGAGTTAGTGTGACTACATTTAAGAAAACTTTCTGGCATAATGTACATTTCTCCAATTCTTTGCTATTTCTATGGGTCAGACACACATGCACAGAAATACACAGCAAACAGTGTATATCATCTGTGCTGTTTGCTGTTTGCTGTTTGGCAAATTGCTGGGAGGCAGAGGCCTTTTTTCCTTGTTTTCCTCCCCCAAAACTAAGGTGCGTCTTATACTCCGGTGCATCTTATACTCCGAAAAATACGGTAATTGATGATTCTGGGATGGATATGGGTGTTCATAAAGGCAAGGCTTAGAAATGACACTAGTTGTCCTCTACATTTCTGCCTCGGATGAGAGCTGATGTGATCCACCCTCCTCCTCCACTTCCTTCTTAAGACAAAACTATCCAACAAACAATTATCAATTTTAAACTCTTCCACATAGCCTAGAAAGATACTATGGATTAAAATACTAAAGTTGCATAACTTGGGGTTCATCTTTTGTATACTTTTTTTCTCAATTCCACTAGCAAAAGAAAGGATTGTGCATTACAGATCTGAGCATTAAGTTAAATCCAGCAGCAAGAGGAAAGCAACATAATTGTGTCCAGCATAATAATATTCTCCAGGAGACCCAAGACGTATTTCAAAATTGAAAAAGTTATCTTTAGAAGACTGTTCCCTAGACACCCTGAAACATGTCCTGTAAACTACCATAAATCTTGTTCAAGCATTCATTCTTATATTTCTCGTATTAGAAAGCAAGATAAACATATACCCATTTGTCAGCAGCAGTCAAACTTCGTAAGGGAAACATACATGAAAGAAATGGAATTGCTAATCTTGATTTCCTGAAATTTATGGCAAGTGATATTTAGACTACAAAATGTTTGGCAGTAAAATATCTTAATGCCATTTGCCTTGGAGGTAGCATACAGGTTTGCTTTGTATTCCATGTGATGAAAAAGGAAGGGTGTTACTTGTCCATAATATTACTGAAATTTCCTGATCCATCATCCTGTTTATTGTATTACCCTTGCTAGTAGCAACCACTTGTGGACTGGGTGCCGAAAAAAGCAAAGCAGTTTGATACAAGGACTTGTTTAGAAGCCATATGACTGTTTCCTCGATTTCATTATTAAGGCTCACTCCCAGCCCTTATTTTTGTAGAGCTTATTTCAGGAAAAAGTTCAACTAAATATGGGTCTTGTCCAGGTTTCTTTTATTGTTAAGCACCAATCTTTGATGGTGACAATATGGCTAATACAAATAGCCAACATCCCACACTAGTGTTTGATCTTCTCTCTTAACAGAAACACCATGTCAGTTTTTAACCAGATATTTTTTTATATGTAATCAACCTTGCAGTCTCTTCCAGATAGCCACAGTGAGGAATGAAAAAAGGGCTCCCAGTTTCAGAAGTGCTCTTATCATTAGGAAGTGTCTGAGATGAACAACCAGATCCACACATGCAGAGTTCAAGCTAACTAATTTGTTATGTTCTGCATATAATATAGGAATCTCCCCAGTCTGGCAGGCTACTCTTGGGAACAATTAGATAAGTTTCCAAGGAACCTGGAGTAGGGTCAGTCCTAACCCTTTTGCGGTTGCATAGTGACTCCAGGCTAACTCTCCATTTGATGCCTCCTCCCTGCCAAGCCAATGTGCTTCCCAACAGGAAGTTTTTCTTAGCATCTTACTTCGGTAGATATTCAGATACAATGGCAATTAAAGCTCAACTGGATCCCTTAAGTTCAAAATAATCAGCTAAGCAGCATCTTCAGCACAAGTTAAGGGTGATGATGTTGGTCAGACTGTCACCAGGAACATGGTGGCATTGCAGCATCACAGTGCATAGAGAGTAAGACAGATGATCTTAACAGAAAGATGCAAGAATCATTTCCTAAGAAAAGAGTGAAAAGACTGAAACATTATTGAAATCCCAGGAGCAAGGTAGTATAAGAAAGCAGCTCAGGCAAATGCCTCCTTTATTCACTGGGTTATAAGAAGGAAGAGAAATGAGTGGTGTGGTGACCTAGTGGTGAAGAGGCTTGCCTCACACTCGGGAGGTTAAGAGTTCAATCCTAGGCAGTGACAGATGTTTCTCTATCAGGGCACAAAGAGAAAATATCTGCTGCAAACTCGTGGGAACTCGTAGGTATCAGGAAGGGCATCTGGCCAGTAAATGCTCAGCTTCATTCAGTTGCTCCAATACACACACACACACACACACACACACACACACACACACACACACACACACACAATAAAAGGGATTACAGGGTCATAAAAAAGAAAAACAGATAAGAAGGAAGAGAGATACCACCCAATCAAACTCACAAGACTCTGCTATGATAGCCTATCTTAATACAGTGAAATTCTAGTCTTGCCATGGAGTTGATTTCTGGCCCTTTCTGCCTAGAAGAACTATGTAAGTCCTGGGCCTTTTTTTATGTTCATCACAATACGTGATATGGAGTAAATGTGTCCTTTGTTTCAATTAAAGCAATGAGTTCCCATGGCCACCAATGAAAATCTGCTTCTTCTTGTTGTTGTTGTTGTTGATGATGATGTTGTTGCTGTTGTTGTTGTTTTAGATTACTATTGCTAGGGACTATGTCTGGGCAGAGATGTCTGAGTGATCTGCATTTCAAATCTTTCAAAAGCCCTTCTTTCTCTAGACTGAATTTCCCCATCAGACTAGAATGCTTCATTCCATGTTTTTTTTGTTCAGACTTCATTTGTACATGTGACTACATTCTTCCATTGAAACCTTTTTATTATACACAATAGTGTTTGATACTCACATAACACACTCTTTCTCAGGGGTGGGTTCCACTTACCTTTGCCACCGGTTCGCATCGCAACGTTTCGATCAGCTGTGCTTCAGGCAAAGGAATAAAGGTAAGTATAAACCCAGGGGCAGGCGGGAGGGCCCTTTTTCAAGCAGCAGCAGAGGAAAAAACTTCCAAACAGTAAAAAAATTCGAAAAAAAAAATCCCAAAAAAAAGATGGCGGCACCCACGGACCGGCACCGACCGAACTGGACCCATGACACCATCGTGACGTCACCAGCGGGTCGCTACCGATTTGGGCGATCTGGTCTGAACCGGAAGGAACCCACCCCTGCTCTTTCTCTGTGTCTTAATTTAGAGCAATAGTATTAATTTGAAAGTTGTTGAGATAGCAAGTCTGGTTGGAACACCACCACGTTTGATTTGAATTTGCTTTTCACCAATTAACTGTGCATGTATTGTTTGTTTGTTTGTTTGTTTGTTTGTTTGTTTGTTTGTTTGTTTATTTATCAAATTTTCATGGCTGCCCATCCCATGGAAATTGTCTTTTATTATACTCGCAGAAAATGCATTCTTCCCTGGGAATGCCACCAAAGTGAAGTTTTACCACTAATCTTACTGGAAGTGTCTTCTGCTTCTGAACTTCAAGGACTGATGATCCCTGCATGGCATTCCCACCACTGAAGTGCTTCTCCAAATAGCTTGCACACTAAAGATGTAATCATATAGCCACAATGAAAGGGAAGAAAATCCTGTCCTCTAAAACACTCCTTAGTTTCCTTTGCTTGCTTGTAAAATAATTACACATCCGGTTCAAAAGTTTGCAAGTTTCAGAGTGCAGATCTTAGAGGGGTTTTTTCCTGATTTCTTAATGCTGTGTTAATTCTAAACACAGGTTTAGAAACGAGGGGAGTGTTAGACTGTATCCCCCCCCCCCAAAAAAACCTTGTGTGAACAATTACAGATGTAAAGGCACAGAACCAGTTAAACTAACAAGCAGGCAAGAAGAGGCTGTAATGAGTGATGAGCACATTTCCTGCATATAAATACCAGCTGTTTTTCTTTTGAAAAGATTAAGTATATTAATAAAAAAAAGCCACACACGCATGGCATGTCTGCAAGCAGTGTTGGCTTTGTCAGCTGATGAAAAGCCACGTACATAAACTAATTTTGCATGCTCTCATCAAGACCATTTAAACAGCAATATTTTACATTTGCACATCTAATCATGAAAAGATGAAGCTGGCAGTTTTATTGTAGTCATGCGTTTAAAGCAACTTAAAACCCGCAATTATTTCCAGGCCCTATGAAGAAGTGTTGGACTTTTGACTTTTGGGATTCATAGGAAATTATTTAAAGAGACAGAAATGTATCAGGAGACTTTAGTTTCTGTTTTGGAAATCAATCATCTTCTGGTCTTACTGTTTCAAGCTATAACAGAAGGTACCAAAGTTTTTTTTTTATTTAGAAGCCTACGACATCTACAAATGCAGACAATTATCTTGTTTGGGAAAAATGGTGTAGAGCATTCAGGCTCCAAATTTGGCAGTGCTCACCATCTTCGTGTTTTGAACAAGAGCTTGTGACCTCAGGTTCCTGTGCAGTTTTGACCCCTGTCTCCCTGCTGAAGATGACATGACGGTGACATTTGGAGGACGTTCACCTTTGCTCTCCTGCCCGTTCTTTTGTTTCCTCCCTGAAGTCACCTAATAGGGTGAGCATGACGGCAGCCACTGTACTGATCAACACCTATTGTATGCCAGTTGCTGGCTGAATTTGACAAAACCAATCTCTCATGTGTTTGCTGATATTCTTAATGTGGCTGAACAAAGCTGCCAAAGGTTCGTCATTTTGGTAAAAGGTTTCAAGAGCATTGTAAGGAAAGTGCCAAAAGTAAGGTGACCAGATTTTAACATTGGTAAAGCGGGACACCATTGACCGGGGGGTGGGTGCTCTTGATTTAAAAATTTAACCCCCCCCCACAAATACTTGTCTGTGACAGTCTACAGATTTACACCGAGTCCGAGCAGAAGAGTCTTTGAAAGGGGCAGTCCGGACTTCAAAAAAGGATTCACCACAACTTAAGACCAAGTCGTCGTTTTCTTTTAAAACACTCTTCGCTATAGAAAAAGACAAGGCACCCGTAACCCGTAGCCTTAAGGGATAACCGCTGAAGCCCGCAGAGATGCGGCGGCCGCTGCCGTCGCCACCACTCTAGTTTTCTGCAGCTCCACAGCCCACCTCTCGATAGAAACCCCAGCGCGTGACAGCGCGCTCTCTCTCTTTTTCTTTCTCTTTCCTCCTGCCCAAGATCACCTCCTCCTCCTCCTAACCCTGCCCCTGCCGAGACCCACGTCATTTTGCAGCAGCCCCCCCTTCTCACATCACGGGACCGCAGTACGCTTGCCCCTCCCCTCGCTGTTTTCCTCCCCCCCTCTTTGAACCCTGGCTCAGACAGGATCCCCCTCCCCCCCTCAGTGAGGTGCCGGCAACCAAGAATTGATCCATCCATCCATCCATCCATCCATCCATCCGATGTACGTGGAGAAGGAAGAGGTTTGGGAAGAAAAGCAAGGAAAGGCATCCGTTTATCAGGACTTTTTTAAAACGCCGCTGGACAAATTGTTAAAAATCGGGACTGTCCTGCCAAAAGCGGGACATCTGGTCACCTTGGCCAAAAGACTAGCTAGGAACAGCTTGGTGGAATGGCAATTAAGGCTGATGGTGTCAATTCTTTATATTTTCTTACACGTATGGCATCCAGACAGCAAAACGTTTAGTTGAGGTTTACGATTTCTGCAATGTGGCTCCAAAATGTGCCCCATTCCTTTCATTTTTCATACTTTTTTTTAATACCACTGCACTAACTACTGCTGATCCTGGTCATTGTGAGTCACTTGCCTGGCTCTTTGCTATTCTTTAACAAGTGATTCCCTCCTATGCACAACTTGTATTCTTGCCAAGGATGGCATGACAACATCCCATGAAACATCTGGAAACTTGATTTCCCTATTCCACCTTGGGTGAATTCCATGCTGTCATGTATTCATTGTCCTGCCTATGGCAACTCGACAGCAGGCCAGGAATGCTTTACGAGTTGACATTCATCTTCTGAATGTATAACAGAGGATATATGCCTGGGTGTTTGCATTGCAGAAGTGTAGGTATTTCGTAGGTTATTTGCATTTGTGCAAAACTGAAATTCAAGAACCCCTTTACAGGAGTTTTGAAGCACATAGTTTTTGGCAGCAGCTCTTGGACTACTTAACTTGCTTACAACAAGCTACCCTATACTTGGGTATATTATTTTATGCATGCTGTGACATCTTCTTTATATATTTTGTATGTGCTTCAGAATAAAGTTACCATTTCCGTGATAATCATGCATTACATTTTCATGTGCATTGTTAATAGGAGACTAATGCATGGCTAATAATAGTTATTGTCAAAGTACATTGGATTTCATGAGAAGTAGCAGAACTATAATGGACTCTGAAGAACATCAGCAATTGCTACTAATTAAAAAAAGGACGTTTTAATGCCTACTTTCATAGTTTTAAAGGAAAAGAAGTTAAACAACAGTTATACTTGCAGATATAACCACCAGCATTAGAAATATATGGCTGCTCACTTGTGAAGCATGAACTGTGACTTGATGGTTCTGGAAATTTTATTAGAGGTCTGTGATTTTGAAAAGTCGAAAAGACTTTGGTTTTTTTGCCCCTTCCATTACTGTTTGAGATTAATGTAGGTAACTGATGTTGGAATGGAGTCCCATCCCAGTTAAACAAAGTTCCTTCTAAAGCAATAAATATTCACTCAAACCAGAGGTAGGTTCCTGCCGGAGCTGCCCAGTACACAGCTCCGGAAGGGAGCGGCCGATTGCGCAATTTGCGCACGACCGCTCCGGAGCCCTCTCTGCTGGTCCACCGTGCGCGTCGCCATTTTTTCGTTGATTTTTGGCCGATTTTGCTTCTGCGCATGTGCGGAAGCAAAATCGTGCCGAAATCTCGCACGCACGCACGTCCCCTCGCGAGATTTCAGCGTGATTTTGCTTTTGTGAATGCGCAGAAGCAAAATTGCATGAGGGGGCACGCGCGCATAGCGAGCGCCACCCCAAAAAACTTGGAGATGCGCGCACAGCGCACCGGCACCGGTAAGACGGCAACCCTCCACTGACTCAAACCTAGTTCCAAAACTACCGATAATGCCTTATCCTACACTTTGATGTAAATTATGCACCAAGAGCACCAAACACAAGGCCTTCGAGGATTCCAAAGAGATGCCTGTGACCTTTAAGAGGTCCTTAGCTGTTGACAATGTGATAATATTGTATAAAATATCTGGGGATTTAAATTTTCTAGATAAAAATAAAAACTTTCCTCAGCCCATGCAAGGCATGAATATCTTAAAAACAGATGGTCTGAAAGGACAGGAACAACAATGTAATTAGCGATCCTGGTTTTCAAGGACATGGATTCATCTTAAACTTAGATTCCAAGAAATGCTATCTAATCAACACATTAAACACTATGACTAGAAAATAAAATCAAGACTTAATTCCTAAAGTTTAGGAATCGCTAATCTATTGTCTAAATGTCTAAAATGTTTATTGGTATGTGTGATATGTTTTTGCAGATCTGGTGATGAAATAATAAAAGAAAACCTATTTGGTTTAGTTTCTTATTATAGCCTGTAATAGCCACGATACATGTTCTGTAATTGTTCAGATTCTTTAATAATATTTTTAGTCAGAGTTGCTCTTCATTTAACCTGTTGTTGTTTCTTAGTTCATACCACAAGCAAACATTAAAGTATTTCTAAGAAGATGTGTTTAGTCAACCTTTTCTCTGCAAGAGAAATACCCAGAGTCAATTTAAATATGATGCAAGAGTTCCATTAAATAGGAAAACCTAGTGTTTTTTTTACTTATTTTTTTTAAAGCCACAGCTATTTATAAGCCAAGCATGTATCAAAACTTCAGCATCAGGAAAAAGCTTGGCCATTCCTTGTGCATCCTGTCCTTGAATGAAATGCTCTACACTCCAACAAGCTGCTTCTTATTTGAGTAGGTTTTCCACAGACACTTACAGATTAACAGAGTTGGAAAGGACCTTGCAGGTCATCTAGTCCAACCCCCCACCCAAGCAGACCCCTACACCATTTTTGACAGATGGCAGTCCACTTGTGGCTGTTTCCTACAGAACATGCAATTCCCAGAATGACAGTTACTCACGCACGCATGCACTCACTCACACTCACATTTCCCACCCAACAACCTATGATAAGCTCTATTTGAAAATGTATCCTGGATTCTTGGGATCAATATACAGTAGTTCCGTCACCACTTGTTCTGTCATTTGTGTGTACTAGCAATGAGAGTGAAGGATAGGGGGAGATGTCTCCCACCCTCTCTCTGTCTTATTTTTTTCAGAATACAAGGTAACATGCTCTCAAGAACCTTACGAGATTTCTAGAATCATGGATGCTCTTTCTTTGGAAAGCAGGAAGCTGTCACTATACTAAATAGCAAACCACCTTGGGAGGCAGCTCTCATGCTAAATAGCAACCAGGAAAAGCTGCATTAATAGCCGAGTTAAAAGAGAATCTGATCTTGTTCTCTTTTGCTTCTTTTGGTGTCCTGAGTAACATCGATCTATTTGTTTGTTAACATGGACCTCATCATAGCTGGAAGCCAGTCATCAGTGGTAGATTCCTGTGACTTCTTTCTTTCCCCCTCACCCTTACTAATCAAGCAACTAAATTCTTGGGAGTGGAGGAAAACCCTCATTTCCCTCCATCTGGAGCCAGGCATGTGTTAAGAAGGTGATTTGGGCTTTCACTGTGTCCCAAAACTAAATTACAAGTTGATGATTTCTCAGGGATCTGCAAGAAAATTACTGGGAAGGAGTGGGAAAATTTGTTGCTTTCCCATGTCTTGTCAAATTGCATGCTTAAAGTTGGAAAAATGTCACAGGAAGAAAAGATTATTATGTCCCCTCCTGATCAGCATAATCACATGTATTATAAACTCCACAAACAGGAATATAGTCCAGTTTGTGGATTAATTGGCTGAAAAGTTAATAGTCAAGTGAAGATGGCATCACTACCTGGCATCACTAATGGAGCAGTAAAGGGAAAAAGAACCAATAGGATATTAGTTTTCAGTATATTTCATTAAGTTCTCCCCTGAATGTGTGTCTAGATCTGTAGAGCAAAAAGAAAACGGTAGCTGGTAGACCTGGATAGATCTCAGTAGATTCTGGACATCACCATGCAATAGATTCATTTTTATTTTGGTTGAGCCAGTGTCTTCCTATGGGTTTCATCATTGTCTCTCCTAAGAGAGGAACCCTAAGAAGCCAGACAAACTCTGCAAGTTGCTCTTACAATACAATCAGCTAATAAATAAATAAATACATTTCACAACTGGAGAGCAGCACTGATGGAAGCCCATTGTATCTCAACTTCACAGCAAAAAAAGGAAAAGAAAGCCAGGCAGAGTCCATTTTTTTCCATTCCCCCTTCTTACATGATATTTAAAGGTGCAGGATCTAAAGCAGATCATGCATAGAGGTTCACCTGTGCATACTATCCTTGAGTGCAAACTACAATACAATCACTGGTCAACCAAAGCTTCTGTGCAGACGGATAGCTTTCTCGGAGTTTACAGGACAGGAATTCTTTCTCTTAAATCAGAAGAGGTGAAGAATTCTGCACAACAACACTGAACATGAAATCCATGTAGAAGAGATGGGAAACTACTTCCATAAACTTGACTCATTCACAGAAGAGCATCAGGCATTTTTTAAAAAGTCACAGATAAGCCACTCATGGCCAATGAGTGGCATGTGGCTCTCAGTTGCAAAAAGGGCAGTTGGGGAGAAATAGGAAGTCCTTGCTGCCTATTTCATTGATCAACTGCACAATGTTGAGCAGGCTGGCAGGGGAAGGACTGACAGTGGGTTCCTCGCTGTCATCTCGTAGGACAAACGTCAAATAATCAAGGGTAAGAACCTTTTCCCCGCTGCATTTTTAAAACTGAATATTACTTTCAAGGCTGAAACACTTTACATTTGAAATCAAATGTTTTACATCTCAAAATTCTTAATGTATAGGTAATGAAGGCTTGTTAGAAAATCAGAGCTTTGAAGGTTCTCTTTTGCCTTGAGGTCTTTCCATTAACCAATTTGTACTTCTCACTGCTTTCTCTGGTGATCCACTGTTTTACTCCACTTTGTATTCAGTCTGTTCCCTTTTTTAAAGCGATTTGGAAGGATTCATGAGCTGGCACAAGTCAAGCAGAAAAGTCCAGATCTCTCAATATCCAAAAGAAGAATTCAGTCGCTTCCCATCAGGGAGGGGAGAGGAGAGGAGAGGAGAGGAGAGGAGAGGAAAGGAAAGGAAAGGAAAGGAAAGGAAAGGAAAGGAAAGGAAAGGAAAGGAAAGGAAAGGAAAGGAAAGGAAAGGAAAGGAAAGGAAAGGAAAGGAATATATATATATACGGTATATAAGAGAGAGAGAGAGAGAGAGAGAGAGAGAGAGAGAGAGAGAGAGAGAGAGAGAGAGAGAGATTGGTTTTTTAGAAGTAGAGAGAAAGATATGAGAAAGAGATAACATTTTTACATATAGAAAGAGAGAAAAGTGTCTTCCAACCATGTCCTTTTTCAGTTATTCTTTAAAGGAAAGTGGGCAGACGTCTTTGTCACTGAAAACTGATGGAAAATTGATTCTGTAAATGCTGAGTAAAAGTTAGTTAAAAAGTTAATAAAAGTTGAGTAATGTTTTTGAAACTATGCGGTACAACTTGGCTTTCTAAAACTTGCAAGAATAGAAACTAGTTTGAAAATGCATTGTAAACCCATTTTAACAGTGCTTCCCTGTTTATGAGTTCCAGGGCTATTTTTTTTTCCTAAACGTGATTATCGTGGGCTGCACTAAGATCTGGTTCCAATCCTAACAAAAAGTCTGATGTTATGTGTCCTTTTTATTAGTAGATTAAGAATAATATGGGAAATCATATTCCCAAGCTTTCAGTTCCTTGAGATTTCCTGTGGGGTTGTGAAAGATTGTTTTAACTCTTCCCCAGCTTCTGAAAACTCATATGATTCAGCTCCATGAAAACGTTTTCATTATTGCACTGTGAAGGTTCCCCCAATCCAATCTCAAGCAGTACTTTCACACAATGAATTTGGTTTCTCCTAGCTGGGTCCCAGAATGATTCATTCACTGCAGATTCCTCACGTTTCACAATCTGGAGTCTTGGCTTACTCCATCTGCTCATTCCTTTGTCCTTCTTTGAAGGAATGTGTAGTTCTCCCATCCTGACAGAAATATGGCTGGACTTGGACTCGTCTCTTCACAAGCTTCTGCAAGTTGCAAAGGGTGAGGAGTTCTTTGTCCATTCAACTTTCAACCATTCCAGGGCAACCAGGAATTTCTGTGGATAGAAGGAACCAATTTCAGTTAGCTTGTGGTGATATATTAACTCTAGAAAAGTTATATCACAATGGTTAATTATTTATTAGATTTATATCATACCTTTCTTTTAGAGCACTCCACCCTCCCATTTCCCTCCCCATCATCATCTTTTAATAACCCCATAATCCCTTGCGGGGTGGAGTCTGGGCAATTGAATGGAGCTGAGTGTTTACCGGCCGGATGCCCTTCCTGTCGCCATCACATTTTCCTTCCCCTCCCCCCCCCAAAATCCTGCGACATTAGGTTCAGTTGATAGAGAGTGACTGACTCAAAGTCCCTTAATGAGCTTCTACCATTGAGGATAGACCAGAATCTGGGTTTTTTCTTCTCTTGGTTTTTCTTCTCTTACTCAACACCTTAACTCTCACACAAAATTTGGCTTTTGAAGATCTTTCTTAAAATTGTTTATCGTTCTTCACTGTTATAGTATTTCAAACTGCTTTTTAATATTGTATCCTGCCAAAACATTATGGAATTGGGTTAAAACATGTCTCTGCATTCACACCTAACTAACAGCAGAAACTTCAATGCTTCAGTGCTGCTAGTTTAGGTCCATTATTGCAGTGAAGAAAGAAGTCACTTATAAGGAGAAGATCTGCCTGATGCAGGAAATAAAATCACACAATATATCAGTCTGTCAACCCTAAGTTTTAAATCTTACATCTGCCCTTTCAGGCCAATAACCTTTGACTCTCTTTTTTTCCAGCTTGGAGATTGTAATCTACCAGTTCTATAAATACCCAAAGGTTCTGTTTCACTGAGCAGCGTTGATTCCTGCCTCACCAGCTTTCATCCTTACACTATTCATCATTTGTTCTTTTGTTACCATGTTATCATATTTCTTTCTAATCAAAGTCACGGCCCTTGTTCATCTCACAATCATATTCAATGACAACCCCCCCCCCCAAATTATCAAGAAGGTTTTAAAATGTTTTAAAGCAAAATTGCAAAGAACTTGAAATGCACTGGCTAATGGCCGAGAAAATAACAGATGCATTAAATGTAACAAATAATAAACACAGCTCCATGGAAAGAAGTCAAAAGCAATACATATCGGAGCAAAATGCTCTAGCTTTTTCCACTATACTGATGGGATCTAAGTCAGAGGTGACACACGCCGTTGACCTCTCCTCTATAAACTTGGGATTGTGCAAGAGAGAACACTGAAAATGTTGATCTAGAATGCAAAAGCAGAGAAGGGGAAAAACACACTGGGGAATTCATATTTTTGAAATAAGAATGAAAACACAATTGGGACTTGCCTGCACTCAAGTGATCGAATCTGTCAAAATATACAAAAACATTTGCCCAGGGATCACATTCTTTTGCTTTAAAGCAAAGCTGGTGATAATTTTTTTTTCTATTACTACATCACGTTTGCATTTTATTCACTATTTGAGCCGGAGATGCACAACCTCTGGATGGCATACAGCTTTCCAAAAGTATTGTTTATATATCCCCCCTACCTCTAAAAATTATCAGATTGGAGGAAAAGAATAAACATGTGGAGTGTTTTCATTAATTATTAAAAGTATTTATACAGTGTTTTTTTTATTTTAAGTACTTCAGAGTGATTTACAATATTTGTACATGCATAAGATAAAAAAGGGTTTTAAAAAGATAGAGGAAAAACAAAATAAGAGCAATTCATACAAAAGCAAATCTGAAGGAAAGTTAACGACTTAAGAAAGTCCGTGAAAAAAAAGATGGTATGGACAAATCTATATACTAGGACACAGGAAGAAAGAACAATTATTGCTTATCCACCTCAGTGAAGTGATATGCCTAGCAAACCAGAACAAACTGATGAAAGGATTCAATTCAACATACTGAGCAGAAAACTGGTGTTGTTAGGTATTTTTTAGATTAATGAAATTATATGCATGGAAGAAAAGAGAAAGGAAGAGAAAAATTTAAACACACACACACACACACACACACACACACACACACACACACACACACACACACACACACACACGAGCAGCTATCACTTGCCAAGTAACTTTTGGTGAAGATAAAAATCAAATGCTGGCACTGAATGTTAATTCTGATTCCTTGAGCTAATCCAGTGCAAGGGATAGTTTTGATGACTTCTCAGTGCAACTTTTCTGACTCAGAAAAAATTTGATCGATTTCCTAGACATCAAAAACAAAAAAGAGCTCAAGAAACCTGTAATTCACCTGAACTACAGATTATTCAACCGCCCTTGGTTCCAAGGAATTAGGTACATTAATGGAAGAGGATGTCAAATTCTTTTCAAAACAATAAAAAGTCCTGCCATTCAACACACTTTCAAATCCTCTGTATTATTCTTCGATTCCAGATCCCTTGTTTTATCAATGCACACACAATGGCATGTGGCTCTTTTCATTTCATGCCTAAAGCTTTTTACAATTTTTCATTGCTCACACTTAAAAAGAACAACAGAGAAATGTTAATTGCCTACTCCTTTGGGAACCAGAATCTTTTCTGTCAACCAATTCTATCCCACCATTTTAACTCCAAATTCTAGGCATTTTGGCCATTAGCTCACCCATCCCCCACAGTTTGTTTTGCATTCAGTTATGTGACCTTAGCCAACTTGGCCAGCAATCTTGCCTTTTGCCTCCCCAGCAGATAGCTCTTCCTAGATACTAAAATTCAGAGAGCATCTTTGCCTACCAAAGACTAACACGGCCCTCTTCTTACAAGTGATCCTAGGTAGGTTTTCTTTCTATCCAATGTCATTATTCACTTCTTTCCAAAAACGTGCAATACTAACGAACATTCTGTGGATCACGCCATTACATTCTGATTGTCTCTTTCTATCATACATTGTAATTCATGTTCCAGGTTGCATTATTTTTCCAAGATTTTGATGCACCTAATTCTTGACTGAGAAGACAAAGATGAAAAAAAAATTCTTTTTAATTTGGGTGTAATTAAATGAACAGAAAGGATATCTAAGGATAAGATGAACTTAAATGTAAAAATACTTAAGAAAAATTATTCCTCTTAGATGAAATTGAGAGGGGGGAAATGAGGCTTCACATTAAGCTGCAAGTCAGAGGTGCCAAACTCTCTTCTGTGAAAATCAGTGAGACTCCTGGATTGCACACAAAGAAGCCTACTGTACTGTCCTTCATGTTCTTAAAAGAAAATTATCCCCTCTTAGATCAGACTGCAAGCCTTGCCAATGGCCCATAATTCAGAGACTCAGAATGGGGTAACACCACTGAGAAGGTGCTGTGAAACCTGGCTTCTCTTTTGCAAGAATATGACTCTGGTATCAGCTCTGAATTTAGGAGAACCCCAAATTCCAGGCCCATTCTTTCAGAAAGAATACTACCTCTTACATTACTTAACTGTGAATAAGATATGTAAACCTGTTTCATATCTTCTGGGGGGGAGAAATGTATGGGCAGTTATATAGAAAACCCTGGTGGTACAATGATTAGAATATTGCAGGAAAACTTTGCCCACAGCCAGGAGTTCAATTCTGACCGGTTCAAGGTTGACCTAGCCTTCCATCTTTCCGAGCACAGGTAGGATTCAATGGGTTCTCACCGGTTTGCCCGAACCTTTAGTAAATTGCTTGTGCAGTTTGGAGAACCGGTTAAAAATAAAGTGCAAGATAGGTGCTCTCTCTCTCTCTCTCTCTCTCTCTCTCTCTCTCTCTCTCTCTCTCTCTCTCTCTCTCTCTCTCTCTCTCTCTCTCTCTCTCTCTCTCTCTCCTTCAGTTAATAGCTCCACTTAACAGTTGCAGCTGGAATGCAGCTGATACACACTGAATCAAGTCAATAAACAACAGAAACTGACAGGATTAGGGCAGGGAAACCCATCAATCACCCATCTAGGGATGGGATTAACCTCTTCCCTTCAGGAAGAAGGACAAGATTGCAAACATTTTCATTATAAAGAGTATTAAGTAACACATCTGTGATCAACTGATACTCCCTGGTGTTTCCCAAGACCATTTATAGCTGCTGCAGTGTTGGCTACTTCTTGTTTCTCCCTGGGGGAAAAGATACAGGAGGGGACAATGATGCAGCTTGATCATACAGGCCGTGAATTTAATGCATGTGTGGTCCAGCCAGCTCTATTGCTTCTGCTGTGAATCACCCAATTTAGAACATAGAGAACATTGAATAATAGAGTTGGAAGGGTTAATGGCTTTTGGCAGCACACCCCGGCTTTCAATTAGCCTAAGCAGCTGTTCTTAGTTTCCCTCTCAGCTGCTGCATTTGCTTTGGGGTTGACTTTTTTTAAAAAAGGGGAATGGCTATTTTAAGTTTTCTGCATTGTTTTAGTGGTTCCTGGCACTGTTCTTTTGGGGTGTACTTCCCTCACTCTTTTTGAAAGCCTCTAATGATGGAGCACCCACAACTTCTGAAGGCAAGTTTTCCATTGGTTGCTTGGTCTCACCCTTAGGAAATTTCTCCTTAGTCCTAGGTTGCTTCTCTCTTTGGTTAGTTTCCATCCATTGTTTCTTGTTGTGGCTTTTGGTGTTTGGGAAAATAGATTGACTCCCTCATTTTTGTAGGAGTCCCTCAAATTTCCTGACCAAACAATTAATCAGTGGAACAACTTACCTACAGAAGTTGTAAATGCTCCAACACTGGAAGTTTTTAAGAAGAGTTTGGATAAACATTTGTCTGAAGTGGTGTAGGGATTCCTGCCTAAGCAGGGGGTTGGACTAGAAGACCTCCAAGGTCCTTTCCAACTCTATTATTCTATTCTATTCTACATATTGGAACAGTGCTATTTTATTGTGAGTTGGACTAAGGAGAAATTTCCTAAGGGTGAGACCAATCAAGTTGACCACACCCACAGTCACCCACAGTCACATGACCCATTTCCCACAGAGCCACAAAACCTGGGTAGGTGTGGCTGGGGGGGTCATGTGACTGGGTGGGAGTGACATTGAGATGGCCATGCCCACCCACTCACATGCCCACCCACCCACTCACATGACCACCAAGTCACACCCAACAAGCCACGCCCACAGAACCAGTAGTCCAAGTCAGTCAAATGAGGAGCCATATTATAGGGGGCAATAGGCTGACTCTGTAAACCACACAGAGAGTACTGTAAAGCACTATAGAGTGGTATATAAGGCTAAATGCTATTGCTATATAATATTTATTGCATTTATTAAAGCTCACCACAAAAACTACATTGTCTGCTCACTTTGTACTGCTGGCCTCTTTTACACTAATTTACATTAATTCTAATTTCATTTGGACTAAGAAGGTTGGAGTAATCTAAGAATTTTTTTAACTGCCTACTTTTTTCTCAGCCTAATTATAGAGCACATTAGAACTCTGCCCATTGGGGATCCTAGTATGTCAGAGAAAACATGGCCATTTACAGTTCCAAGAGAATGGTAAATACTGCTGCTGTTTTATAAATCAGGAAACAATCTGCATGTTGGATTTGGAGGAGGAATTTCCTTTTCTCAACTCTCTCACACTAATAAATTTTAAAGCTTATCTCAAATGTTTAATAAATATAAGATAGTAGAAAATAACAGCTACCATATTTCTCATTAATGAATTGTTATCAACATAAAAAGGAGTCGTGTGACTAAGGATTAAAATATTATTTGTGACATTTGCTGATGGTAAACGTTCATTTTACAAGGGCTTATGTCAAGATAGAACTGCTGAGCTACAATCTCCAATAGGTACTAATATGGCTTGCGATGGAGGGATGTTGGGGGTTCTAGTTCAAGCAACTAGTGATCTACTCCATTTGTTTGGTTTGCTCTAATAATCATGACTCTCCTCCTGGAAGAGCCGAGGTGGCGCAGTGGTTAGAGTGCAGCACTGCAGGCTACTTCAGCTGACTGCTAGTTCAGCAGTTCAGCTGTTCTAATCTCACCAGGCTCAAGGTTGACTCAGCCTTCCATCCTTCTGAGGTCGGTAAAATGAGGACCCAGATTGTTGGGGGCAATATGCTGAACTCTGTAAACCGCATAGAGAGGGCTGTAAAGCACTATGAAGCGGTATATAAGTCTAAGTGCTATTGCTATTACTATTTGTCTCTCAAAGAATAGGAATTTTTCAAACTCCAGTAAAATTACAAAGACATGTCAACAGTCAGAGAACCCATAGTCCAAACTACGTAAGTTTTTCCCTGAAACACTTCTATTATATTAAGCAATATTCATGGACAGATGGGTGACTATGGACAGTGTCTTGGCTGTAGCTAGGAAGCTATATTGCACAAAACCTTCAGCAAACATCTACAGGAATATACACATAAGAAATGGAACAGTGGAACAGCTGTTCCTTAGAAATTTGCTGTGTAAAGTTTAAGGTTGGTTAGTGGGAAGAATAGTCTTGTTGCCAATCTAGTCATAGCCCCCTCCTAATAAATTCAGGATTGTTGCTATACAAGAGTGCCAAACCCTATACTTCTATGGAAGAAGGGGACAATAAGGGTGCTATTAATCATCCTTGTTGAGTATATTAAAATATATAGAAATTCTGTATTCTCTAAATGTTATGGGAGGTAGTTTATATAATGTGGAATAAAATTAAAGATGGATACACACACACACACACACACACACACACACACACACACACACACACCATATTTTTTGGAGTATAAGACGCACCTTTTTGCCCCCCAAAAGAGGGTGGAAATGTCGGTGCGTCTTATACACCGAATACAGCCATTTTTGGCTTCCAGAAGTCCTGCCCCTGCATCCCATTTTTGTGAAAAACGGGCCGGGTTTTTTTTTGCAAAAATTGGGGCATTTTTGCCTTCCCCCACCCCCTAGGAGTGCTCTGCTGGCTTCCCAAATCCTCTGAATGCCCTGTTTTTGAGAAAAAAGAGCGAAAAACAGGCCGTTTTTTGCAAAAACTGGAATGTTTTTGCCTTCTAATTACCCATCTAGCATGACTGGAGGAGGAATTCTGGGAACTGAAGTCCACTAGTCTTAAAGCTGTCAAGTTTGAAGACCCCTGGGTTAGGGATTAGGGGCGCAAGGGTCTTCAAACTTGGCAAGTTTAAGACTTGTGGACTTCAACTCCCATTCCTGAGCTAGCATGACCGGAGGAGGAATTCTTGGAGTTGAAGTCCACTAGTCTTAAAGCTGTCAAGTTTTAAGTTTGTAAAAAGTATACATGGTTGTAAAAAGTGTACATGGTTGTAAAAAGTATACATGGTTGTAAAAAGTATTCTGCTACACTGGTATTTTATTAAATAATACATTACTACATCATTTGGTTCAGAATACTTTTTTCTTTGTTTTCCTCCTCTAAAATCTAGGCGCGTCTTATACTCCGGTGCGTCTTATACTCCGAAAAATATGGGGTGTTAATTAAATCTTTTAAATTCACATAGCTACTTGTGTGAAGGTAGTTCCAATTTCAAACATTTTATCCACATATGAAATAGACTGGAAGGTTCCAGAGTTGGGTGACAGGAATGAGATAGCAAATAAGGGCAAATGAATAATAAGATGATGTGATAATAGTACTCTTAACTATTTTTTTAAAAATAATTACACTCTATTGGTGGAGCATCATGGTACAATTGTGTTATTTGGAAAAGTTTATGCGCAAAATGGAACAGATGTAGAATATCCACATTCTATATCTGGATACATTCTGGGGTCAGAATTGTATCACATTATTTCTAAAGGTAAAACATTGGAGTTTCAGATCTGTAACCCAAAGCCCAGCCTGGTGAGATAATGCATTAAGGTCAGATTCTTACCCTAGTCCTGTGTCATTTTTGGAGCTGGAAAGGAAGAGCACATGCTTACATGCAGAGTGTATATGCCCACCAACAGCATACACTATCAAGAGTGCCTGTTTACAACCAGGTCCTCTGTTCAAGCGGGAAAATGCCAGGTGCTGATTGGCTGAGCCATCTGACAGTTCCCTATATAAGGGCAAGCTGTCACACTGGCTCTCTGCTGGATCTTGTACATAGTTGGAATAAAGAGCTGTTGTCTGAAATCTGCTTCCAGTCTCTTCACTCACCCGACTTAACACCCACAGCTTTAATTGTATCTTTCCTTTTTTTGCTCTAGTTTCATAACTAAAGTACTAATATACACATATGAACGGAGATTTCAAAGTGTGCTTATTAATCCTCTTCTTTTCGCTGTTAAAATTGCAACTGCATTGTTTTGTTGCAGTGTCAGGGAAGCCTGGGAGAACCAATCCAAAGAATAAGTGGACTTTCCCTAAGAAACTATAGGGAATTAAAAAAAGCTCTTTCTTTGACCTTTAATCAAAATAAATCGTGAGTGATAAAAATGCTGGGTCACTTCCCACTTTCCTCCCATTCACAATACAACGGAGGTGAGGGTGATATGCAAAGCAATTCCTTGAACCAATAATGCCAAGAGGATAAAATGCTGAACTTTAACTGATGAGCCTTGTGCTCTGAATATTGTTATGTCGCTGCTACGGCTGTGGAATGAAGGCTAAATTGTTTCCTACTCCTATTGCTGTGGCTCCTCATCAACTTATTAAGCATCGCCACATTTAATTTTCTTGCAAAGTGTTTCTTCTTTCATTCCTGCTAGTAATCTTTTGCTATCAGGTCAGCAGGCAGACGTGAATCAAAATAGTATTTCCCAAATAGTGTTGTGTTCTTGAAGCCAACTCAGACAGATTGTGGTGAAACCAAACCCAGAACTGAAGAAGCTTCTTGGATGAGAAGTGAAATGTCTTCAAGGAAAAAGAAGAAAGTCCAGTTGCCTTTTGAAAAAAGGCACTTTTTATGGGTCCACTTTTGGGACCCATAACTGCTTGTGGCAAAAGAGAGCAACTCTGCTTGTTATTAGTCAAAAACAACTTAAATTTGATAAATAAATAAAAACACAATTTTTAACTTGATGTTATTCCAAATGAAGTAAGAACATATTATATAACCTTTGTGCTCTCACACCAATCCTAATTTAGCTCTACAGAATTGAAAAGTCAAAACCAACTTGGACTTCTTCATCTTCTTAATGGGAGTTTTTCCCATTGACCATCTGATACAGTTCATCAATTGGGAGAGAGAGAGAGAAAGAGAGAGAGAGAGAGAGAGAGAGAGAGGGAGAGGGAGAGGGAGAGGGAGGGAGGGAGGGAGGGAGAGAGAGAGAGAGAGAGAGAGAGGGAGAGAGGGAGAGGGAGAGGGAGAGGGAGAGGGAGAGGGAGAGGGAGAGGGAGAGGGAGGGAGGGAGGGAGGGAGAGAGAGAGAGAGAGAGAGAGAGAGAGAGAGAGAGAGAGAGAGAGAGAGAGAGAGAGAGAGAGAGAGAGAGAGAGAGAGAGAGAGCCTCTCTTGCACTTTATTTTTAACCGGTTCGCCAAACTGCATAAGCAATTTACTAAAGGATCGGGCAAACCGGTGAGAACTGGTTGAATCCCACCTGTGCTCGGAAGGATGGAAGGCTAGGTCAACCTTGAACTGGTCAGAATTGAACTCCTGGCTGTGGGCAAAGTTTGCCTGCAATATTCTAATCATTGTACCACCAGGGTTTTCTATATAACTGCCCATACATTTCCCCCACCTTACATAAGATATGCAAGGTTTACATATCTTATTTACAGTTAAGTAATGTAAGAGGTAGCATTCTTTCTGAAAGAATGGGCCTGGAATTTGGGGTTCTCCTAAATTCAGAGCTGATACCAGAGTCATATTCTTGCAAAAGAGAAACTCTGCCCCTGGAGCTCATGCTTAAATCCATCTGTAACTTATGGAAAAGAACTAACAATCTATTGAACATTGTGCATCCTCACTACTGTAAAAATTAGTCATGTATTTTAAAATTAAATCTGGGAAATGGGTGGCTCAGTGAACTGCCCATGCAAAACAAATATGGGGAATATCATTTATTGAACTTGGTTACATACTGTATGATAAAGGCATTAGCACCATAATTACTATAAAACACGAGTTTATTACCAATCATGTGAGAAACACCATAAGTTCCTGTAACTGAAAGAGATTTTAGTGTTAGGTTGTCCAAATAAGAGTTCCATATTATTTGAACTCATGGTTTTTTTATGATTATTTGATTATGAGTAGCCTATTGTTCATTTGATCAACAGAGAATGGCCCAGTAAAAAGAAAGGACAAACGCTCATACTAAATGCCTTTTGAATTAACTTAATTTTGGCAAAGGTAGGAGCTGATTCATAATAAATTAAGGGAGGGACCAAAGAATCTGGAGCCAAACCCTCATTCCTGGAAACCATCCTAATACCTTAATGATTGGAATGCCAAATTGTTGCCATTTTTTATACAAGCTCATGCCAGAGGCTTTTCTTGTACAGCAGCTTTTGTGGATTCTGAGGCCATCAAGATAATGAATCATTATTTATTCATGCATTTGTTTATCACATTTCTATACTGTTCAGGGTTTTTTTTCTCTCTCCTCAACCTCTCCTCAAAGAGTGATCTGCCTATTTCAGTTGCTCCTCATGCTACATTTGCATCCCAGCAGAATAACTCAAGTTAGACCTTTGCATTCAATCAGGACAAAAGGAGCTTTCTCCAGCGTACATAATTTTACATTCTCTTTCATCTACTTGGAGAAGAATGGTCTGCAGGCATTTTGGAAAAAGATATTTTGAGTAAACAAATTGATTTCTTTGCCTGGGTTTTTTGATGATGATGATGATGATGATGATGATGATGATGATGATGATGATGATGATATGCATCCATGAGGTTTTGTGGGATTTTTCAGTCCAAGCAATAGCCTACCCCATCTTTTTTTTAACATGACACAGAGAGTAAGGTGAATGAAGCTAAACCAAGCGAGAGATCAAAGATTACAAAATTGATTACTGAGTGTATTAGCTGGCCTGGAAATCACATTTCTAATAGTGATAATAAACAACTTCCAAATCTTGTACTGTATATTAAAAAGAATTAACGAGAAAATTTTATAGCTACTTGGCTGCATGTGATGGAAATACTTCTCCAGATGTAAGGCAATTGTTTATGGAATTTGAAAGAGCTGTGTTATTCCTAAGAGTTAACTAGTTGTTTTGAATATTTCTGGGAAATGTTACTTCCTCGTGATCAGACTCCTGGATTTCTTTTAGATGATATATTTATCTGATGCTAACAAGTACATAGGGGGTGTATGAAGCATACTTTCAACATAATGTTTATGTTCTGACATCACATCCCTGTATATCAAGGTTATCATAAGTAAGGAGGCATGTGAACTTGTACTGCAATAATGCCTACCATTTAAAACCACCCATGTTATAATAGAAACCCTTTATCTATATGCCTGCCAAGATATGTAGCTAATTTTTCAACAATTAACAGGAGGGTAGACTACATTTCAATGGTGTGTGCAAAGATATAATTATGAACAACATGTATTTTAATATTGATAAACATTAAAGCATTTTAATATTGGTAAATACATTGAAAAACTATTTAAAAAATACAGCCATATGAAATCCCTTGTTGGCACAAGTAGGAGAAAACCATAACATATCCAACAGTGACAGAACCAGCAAAACACAGCTAGCAGAACAAGTCCCTCTTTCTTAATTGAAAGAGACTTCTGTACAGAACCTGGTTTAAAAATAGTTCTAATGGAAAAGATCACTAAACCTATGTTTATAAAGAGTCTGTATAAGTCTGACAAGCAGAACGAAAAATGCCGGTTGGGCATTACATGGATGTATGACTCTGCAGAAGCCAGGGCTCTAGCCTCGCCAGCATCCCAAGCCAAAATGGCCTTGGATGGCTCTGCCCTATGACTAGAGGGGAAGAAGTGTGCCTCTATTAGCCCCTGGGGTCTATAAGAGCTTGGCAGATCCCAACCGCTGATCCCATCGGCAGCCAAATGGTCAGGAAAAGGTGCCAAACACCATCCAAAGCAAAAATTAAGTTAGGAAAAGAGAAAGAAACAACTGTAAAACATTCCCACCCGTCTCTCTGTCTCTCTGTGTCCGTCTGTCTTTCTGTCTCTGTCTCTGTCTCTCTCTCTCTCACACACACACACGCACACACACACACACACACACACACACACACACACACACACACACACACAAATACCACAAAAAGAGAGGTGTCCCAGGAAGGGGCTGAGAATGAGTTGAGGGCAATATAATGAAGACATGGAAGGAAAAAAAACAATTATTATTTATTAAATGTATTTAATATTAAATACATTGTAATATTAAAATTACTAGGGCACGTCCTTGTTGTGAGCAAATGAGGAAGAGGCCAATACTATAAAATTAGTCAAAGATCTCTCACAGGTCAGGAAATCTACCCCAAAGTCCCTTTTCCTACCTTAGTCTCTGACCACAGAACCTGCCTGACACTTTTCATGCTACTAGCTCATTTATTCTGATATTTCAGCAAGTCATTGTCAGCCGGGGTATTTCATCGTTTTGGTTGCCCGTTGATTTCTCTTCTTTGTTACAAAGATTCATGTTCTTTAATCCACAAATATGAGTGATTTGAGGGTCTTTAGGAACATCAGAATTAGCTCTTCAAGAGACACGATGAGTTTAAATTTTGAGTTTTTATCATCAGGCTGTCAAACATAAGAGGACTTAGTATAAAAGAGCACTCAAGGGAAGGCAAAGAGGGTGTAAGAGGAAGTAGAAGGGGAGGAAGAGAAGGAGTAGAGCGAGGTAGAGGAGGAGTGAAGGAGTAAGAAAGTAGGAGGAGATGATGGAGATAAAGAGAGGGGAGTGCAATGGAAAAAAGCAGAACAGACTGATGATCGATGAAGTAAGATATTGAAGTAAGCGTTGTATAAGATATTGACTTTTGAATGATGGATTATAATGTAAAACTGCATTTCATTGTAACATTTTAAGGTATATGTGTATTGAATTGTATAAGTGGTAGAGGAAAAAATAAAAAAAATTGAAAAAAAAAGAATTAGCTCTTCAAGATTTATAAGTATCTGACTTTTATCTATGCCAGCTTTCTGTAGACTTCCCTGAGACTGTTTGCAGTGGCAGATTGCTTAAGAGGGTCTCCAAGCCCTTTTCTGGCAACATGAAAAGCAACCCAGTATTTATAACAACAGGTGAAAACAGCAAGATGAATACCTTGGTGAGCTTCATTTATGAAAGTTAACCACTGCTGGCATTCAGCTAATTGAAACAGGTGGCTGTCTGTATAAGGTCTGTACTTGATTTGCAGCATATTGTGTTAACTCTATTTCTATCACAGGGGAAATCACTTCATCTCTCCACGATGAGTCCTTGGGGAGGAAAGTAATGTGAAAATATCTGTGAAAAGGAGACACTGTGATGTAAATGATCGGATACCAGATTTGAGTTGTTAATTGGAATGATATGGCGTACGTATCTTGTCTAGCCATAAAAAAAAGTGCCTGAGGATCCAAGGAGCTAATTGCATGCAGCCAAATGAACCTTTCTATGCAGGCGTTTTGAGGAAATTCAGGTCCACTGTAATAGCAATAGCAATAGCAATAGCAATAGCACTTAGACTTATATACCGCTTCATAGTGCTTTACAGCCCTCTCTAAGCGGTTTACAGAGTTCAGCATATTGCCCCCAATAATCTGGGTCCTCATTTTACCCACCTCGGAAGGATGGAAGGCTGAGTCAACCTTGAGCCTAGTGAGATTTGAACAGCTGAACAGCTGAACTAGCAGTTCAGGTTGCAGTGCTGCTTTTAACCACTGCGCCACCTCAGCTCCTATAACCTGTATATAACACTGTAACCCTACCGAAGTGGCATTAAGTAAACAAGAACTGCTTATTTTGTGAAGAAAACACTGGCAGTTATTCATTCAGATGCATTCTGAACAGGGACGGACAGACTGTCTCAAGGAACCTACAACAGTTCCATGATAAAGAAAACCAAAAGCGAATGCTAACTAAGACAATACATTGCTTCAGATTTGATTTAGAAGAGGTGGACTGGAAGACACAAGAATGAAAATGCCAGCATCTAAACTAGCCGTGTTATTTTTCTGACTCATTAAACTAGCCATGGGGTTTCCCAGGACCATTGTTTTCCACATGGCTGCTGCAGGGAAACTTCTGCATTATCTGTTGACCCTGGAAACAATCATGGCTGCTTTACTGAATTATGGTCAATAGGCTGTGGGTTTATCTCGGTGAGATGAGTGAATCCAGCCATTGAATTTCCTGCTGAATGAACAAAGAATAAATGGCTCAACCTCATTTTACAGAATGTGTTATTTGATTTTCAGAAAACCTGAATAGTGTGAATCCCATAAATCCAACTTGTTCATTGTATTTGCAAGTGAAGGCCATTTATTCCAATTCAAACAACTAATTTATTTCCAAATGTTATCAAATGTTAATAGTTCATTTCTTTATGAGAATGTACTTAGATATCGTATGAAAACTTTTGCATAATAAAATTATTATAAGGCAGCAGCCTCATTACTTATCAACAAGCACTTTTTAATGCAGTGAGTTTTGCTTCTGATTAACACTGCACTGCAAGTGAATTAAATATCCAAAACAAATAATATATGTACTTTGGGGTTCAACTGTGGTGTCTTTGGTGCTCTCTGAGCTTGGATGTTGGCTTGCAGATGTTGCATTACCTGACTGGGCAACATTACTAATTCTAGTGAATGTGGGGTTTGCTCCCTGTTTAAATACTTTAGCTTGCTCTATCAGTGTTGGTGGGGAGTGATTTTCTCCTTGGTAGGTCTTTGAATGGGATATTTCTGCTTGATTGTTGGTCTGGTGCAAGGGTGAAATTCAGCAGGTTCTGACAGGTTCTGGAGAACCGGTAGCAGAAATTTTGAGTAGTTCAGAGAACCGGCAAATACCACCTCTGGCTGGCCCCAGAGTGGGGTGGGAATGGAGATTTTGCAGTATCCTTCCCCTGCCATGCCCACCAAGCCATGCCCACAGAACTGGTAGGGAAAAATTTTGAATTTCACCCCTGGTCTGGTGTTAATCCCTCATCCTGGGTGTTGGCTGCTGGAGAAAAGGGCGCTGACCTTTTTGTTTTCTTCATAGCTTTTGTACTGTTTCTTCTGAATGGTGTTTAAATGTGGTTTATCTCTATCTCCACTGATGGCTGATTTGTCTGAATGCCACATTTCCAGGAATTCCCTCGCATTTTTTTTTAATTTAGCCTGTTCTAGGATGCTTACTGTTCTCCAGTTGGAAAGGATGGTTGAGTATGTCTATGTGTTGTGAGATTCAGGAATGTTCATCTTGTCTTCTGATTGCTGTTGATGTTCATGGATGGGCTCTTGTAGACTTCTGCCTCTCTGTCCTACACAGTGGCTGTAAGAGTCCTTACACTGAATGTTGTAAATGACATGTTTTTTTTCTTTTGAGCTCCTGAGTCTTTAGGTTTACTTAAGATGTTTTGGAGGACTTTAGTTAGCTTGTGTGCTACAGTGATGCCAGGTAGTTGTAATAATCTCTTGTTTGTTTGTGAGATGTTTTGATGTAGCTTCTGTTGGTTGTACTTGTCTAGTACAAACACATTCCAGCAACCCAGAACAAAGAAAAGGAAACAGACTTCAACATACAACTTCCAACAAAATGGATACCTACACAACTTTATCAGAAAATGCCTGACCACTCAATCCATTACAGCACAATCTATTAAACACATCACTCAAAGAGATAATTTAAAAAGCTAAGAATGAAGAAAAAGACCATTTGCTCTGGCAACTCTCTGGCAACCAATACCCAGATAAGCAGGATTTAACACCAGACAAACAATCAAACCGAAAACAATCCCCTAATCAAAGAACTACCAAGGAGAAAAACCCCACCAATTGGCAGGAGAAGCTATCATATACAAAGAGCAAACCCTACACTCTCTAGCACTGATGATGTGCAACATTTGCAAGCAAAAAACCAAACTTAGAGAGCACCAAATATTCAAAAGTGAATTAAAACTGTTCCTGTCCTCAGCAGTCATATGTACTGTCTTTAAAAAAAATATTTAAAGCTATTTGGAGCATATTATTCATGCCAACCTCCTAAACTCACTATTGTAGCTGGAGCTTTCACAGCTTGAATGGCTACCTTTGAAATTTGAAGGATTTATCAGCCTCATGTAGAGAAAGCATTTTAGCCCTAAATCTAAATGTTGCTTCAAAAACCCATTGTGATGCTAATAGACTAGACATCTGGATAAATGACTCTTTCAGTGGATTATAGTGACTTGGGAATAAAAGAGGGCATTTAGATGGTGACTTAGGAAAACAACAATAAACAAATGAAGCAACTGTTCCATTATTCTATACTAGGGGTCAGCAACCTGCGGCTCTGGAGCTGCATGTGGCTCTTTCATCCCTCTGCTGCAGCTCCCTGTCGCTCAAAATATGCGTCACAACTGCCAATGTGCGACACCCACCGATGCGCAATTTATTAAGCTTTTCGACCCCCCCGGTATCCCCCCCATGGATAAATCCAAGAAAAGAAAAGTTTTAGAAGAAAACAGAACCTTTAATTCAACTATATATGCTAGTTTTGTGGCCACTCAGGAAGTAGTCAGGCACGGGAAGAGTTTTGTGGCTCCCGGTGTTTTCTTTTCTGTGGAAAATGGGTCCAAATGGCTCTCTGAGTGTTTAAGGTTGCTGACCCCTGTTCTATACAATGCAAATAAACACTTTTGTCCTCTGCTCATCTAGCTGGCTTGCTCTTGGAGCCAATGATTTTGTCAAGTTTAGTTTTGTAATTTACAGATCTACTTTCCTCTAACATCAAAGGAGATAATTAAACTAAATTCTTTGGAGCTGAATAATTATTTCGCTACAAAGAACATTCAGTTTCCTTTACAGTATTCTAATGTGCTATATATTCTGCTTCCTTATTTTCTCTTCCTTGTGGTTAAGGTTACTTTCTCTGGAATCAAGATTGCAGGAAAACTATGCAGTCTTTAAAATGTCTGATAGCACTGCCCTTAAACAATTACTAGTTGTTATAAATATCTAATCCTTTAAGTTAGTCTATCCCCCATGCAGGACCCCAGTGTGAACAAACAAAAACCCCGGAAATGATAGGTATTCTTCTATCTAAAAAGCGTATCACTATAGAGGACATTTTCAGGAACTTTTCCCATCTCCCAGTTTTTCTTACATTACTGATGGCACCCACATTCAAGATTACTGTTGTTTAATCTACAAAACATGGGATCTCCCAAGTCAGAATAATCTCCAGCTTGAGAAGGTTATGAGCAGATCTGCAGATCTGATAAACCTTGAATAGTATGTTTGCAACAAGATGCATTTAAGAATAAGTACTGAAGAACCCATGACCCACTGGGTCATTATTTCAGAGATGGTTTTTTACCAGGAAACTCTCAGTGCCTTCTACCGTGGCAGAGACTCCAATGTACATTAAGGTTTCTTTGAAATTCAGGAAGATATTCGGAGATGCATCTGCCTTGAAAATGGCCCCTATTGAACTGTACAGCACAAACATCAGCAGTTCACCATAGGAAATGTTTTATGATATTTTGTATTATGTCATAAAATGATTTTATGACGATTTTATGTTATAAAATGTTTTATAACATTTGCCAAATTTCAATTCCATGGAAGTCATGGGTCCTGGATTTTGGATGTATTCTGTAAGCTAGCTCACCTAAGATAACTTGGTTCAAAAGGTTTTGCCTTATGATGTACCATTTCTCCCAGTTAAAAGTTAGAAACATAAGAGTTTTGGTAATATATAGATGCATGAGTATGTAATGTACACATGTACATTTCTTTTCACAATTTGTTCAGTAGCTATCAAGAGGGATGTCTATATCCCATACAAGGCCACTTCAAGGACAGTTAGGAAATGGAAACCGCAATTAATCAAAACTTTATATTTTCACAATAGAATCAAAAGAACTAATTTCCTATGAGCACACTGGAAATTTTTGGAATTTCAAAGACTATGGAGAGAACAAAAGAAGATTTCCTATGCAGAATTTATGCTTCCAAAAGAATTGGCCTACCTAACTAAGCTAACTTCATTTAGTTATACTTACATGCATTAAATACAATTTTTATGGCTGCCTGTCTCGCTGCAGTGACTTTGGGCAGTGTACAAAGTTTAAAATAACAATTCAAACCATTACACACAAGGTCACCAAAAGGCCAAATGTCTTCACAGGCAATGTTGTTTGGCAACAAAACAGACTGCTTAGGAAGGTGATAGACGGAGTCCACCTGCAGCAGTTAAACAGAACCTAGTCCTAGACAGTCCCAGGGGATGTAGTTGAGCTTCCTGAATGGTAAAGTCTGCATTAAGCAGGGGATTAAACCCAGAACACCTTCAAGGTCTGCTCCACATTTAGGATTCCATCACCCAGACCAGTCACATTCTGTGAGTGGCATGTGTTGGACTTGGGAAGCTGGTCTGTGCAGTTATATGAACCAAGTAGAAACTTCTTCAATGTAAAGCTGCATTAGATTGGACTGGCTTTATATGCTTGTTTAAAATATTTGCATGCTGAGTTTCCATTAAGGGGGAAAAAAAGTCTCAGAACAATTCTCAATAAAATTTTATTTATCCAGGACTGTCAGCAGTCAGGAACGGTAATCATTACGTAAAATGGTATTTTTCCATGAGATGGAAAGTGATTGTCTATGTTATCTGATTGGTACAGTCATGGATTTTCATTTCAGAACTTGTTCAACTATTGTTGGAGATAAGTAATCAGCTAGAGGCTCAGTAGATGTTCCAGGAAGATATAAGATGGCGTTACCTAGCTCAACCTTCTCCACATTGGTGCCATTGGATAAGTTGCCAGGGAATTATGAAAACAATAAGTCAAGGACATCCAGAAGGCATTGGCATGCAGAAGGCTGATTTACATTTTAACCCTAATGCTGATTTTCAGTATAGCAATCAACAATAGAAATGTCTCCCTGTAAATTCATTATTTAAGCATTTTTCTGATTGATGATTAGCAAAGATTTCCACACGGCACTCCTTCCCCTCCTAATCTGTTCTTTACATTGAAAATATATTTTATCATTGCAGAAGAAAGCTGTCTGTTTGCTTTTAAAATGAGATAATCTCACTAAGTTCCATTTATATTTTAAATCTGGTTATGCCATACATATGTTGATGATGGTTTGCAAGGATAGACAGTAAATGGTTTGCCAGAATTAGGTATAATTCATTCTTTTTTTTTCTTATTACGTACTTTAATTCCTTTGTCTTACTATCTTTTACTCATTTTCCACTCTTTGCATATCATTGCTTACCCTGAAAGAAATAGTGTGATATGTATTAATGCATGTAAACACATGAATACAATTTTTAAAAAACACATCCATCCATATATACATCCATCCATCCATCCATCCATCCACATATACATATACATATACATATACATATACATATACATATACATATACATATACATATACATATACATACACACACACACACACACACACACACACACACACACACACACACACACACACACACATATCCCAGTTCAAATCCCAGTAAGGGGTATGGCTATCTGACGAGAGCAAAATAAGCTCGAAATAGATCTATAACAGTCTCCCTTTATTTTCATTTATCAGCAAAAAATCCTATATAGATAGATAGATAGATAGATAGATAGATAGATAGATAGATAGAGAGATAGAGAGATAGAGAGATAGAGCGATAGAGAGATAGAGATAGAGAGATAGAGATAGAGAGAGAGAGAGAGAGAGATAGAGAGAGAGAGAGAGAGAGAGAGAGAGAGATAGAGATAGAGATATATAATTTCTCAAATATTCCATTTTTATCCATCGTGCCAAACATTAAAAGAATGGCAGGGATTTGTAAGGGCTAAGTGCAAGTGCTGGTAGAATATAAATTCAGAGTAAAGAAACAGTATGTATAAACCTTTCCTATTCCCATTCCATTGGCAAATACAGGATTGCCCCATCATGGGCTAAATTAATGCCTTGTCCTTGGCCTCTAGCTGTGGAATATGGATCATAGGAGCAGTATCCTAAAGCCTTTTCTGCACTAGGAAGGCTAAACAAATGAGTTAATTATGTTGACATTAGAGGATTAAGAGTAAGATTACATCTCTGCTGCAAGAGCTATTCTAGTTGCCAATTACCTTGTGGGCTTTGCTTAAGCTGTTGGCTTTAACATGTCAAGTCCCAAACAGCCCAGGGATTGGTAAATACTTGAGGAAAGCCTTAATAGAAGCCTTCTCAGATATTAGGGGTCTCCTACTTGCTTCAGCAGCACATATACTAAAATTAGAACGATACCAGGAAGATTAGTAGATATTAAGAATGATATCTATAGATTTTATTCTTCTCAGGCCAGTGGGAACATCCCGTGTGAAGTCACTTCCAAATTGTGGAAAAACACTCCCTGGAATTCTGACTGGTTTCCACTCTGTTGCAAAAAGGGCCTCAAGGCATATGGCTCATTCTCATTTTTAGTTGTTGTTTAAAAGTTAGGCTAGCATTATTAAATCAATTTTGTTTTCATTGTGTTTTTAATTAATATATTCTTTATATTCCTTTTTATTGTTGGTCATCCTAAGCATGATTTGTCTTTGGATCGAAACTGAGATATAATGTACCTCAAAAAATCATCATCATCACTACTACTATTACTATTAAGTATTGTTCACCCTCAGTGTTTACTTGTTATATAAGCTGCTAGCTATTATTAAATGTAATAATTACTTGGTCTTGCAACAGCACCCAACACCTAAATACTCTTTCTCTCTCGTTCCCATATGTGGATTATGGGTGTGAAATAAACAACCCAAAATTATCTTCTCTTCAGAGAATCCATCACACTTATACTTTTTTCAGGGATTTGTTTGTGTGTGGGGAATATACAGGGCTATTTTTCCTGGGCTTCTATGCATTTTACATAGAATAGTTACTCTTAGCAAAACTATGACAAAAAGGCCACGAAATAAAACAGAGGAACTATATGTGGGGCTATTCCTCAGCTCATTTTATTCCCTCTCTGCCATTCAACCTGACTTCCAAAACAGTTTGCTTCCCCCACCCCTACTGGTCCACTCCCTACTTCAGCAACCAATTTGAAGTTCTTCAATACAGCTACATACTTCATTTGCTCCCAGACACTGTACTTGCCCTGCTCTGCAATGCTTTTGTCACTGTTGGGTAGGATGTTAGCAAAACGCAAGGATAACTGGTCTTCAGGAGAAGAGGGGAAATCCCAGGAGCCAGGACAAGACGGGAGTTCCTGCCTATGAGAAACCGCCCATCCTGCCCCTCCAAAGGCCACACAGCAAAATTAATTGGGCAGCATTTCTTCTGAAGCAGAAGCTGAGCCAAAGCTTCATGAGTTCAGCTAAAGACCTCCTCAAGATTAGCAGTTCTGTAGGAACAGAGATGCACAGCACCAGTCTTAGACCAGTGAACCAACGTTTGCAGAAGGAACCTCCAAAATGATGTCCTCTGTCAAGCATGGTTTGACAGTTTCTAAATAAGTTGTTTTTAACAGAATTCAATTCCAGGCAATTATGCCTGGAATGAGGTAGATTTTCTCTGTTGTTCCATTAATTCCGCAGGTTGTTCCGCAGGTCAGCAGTTCAAATCTCACCAGCTCAAGGTTGACTCAGCCTTCCATCCTTCCGAGGTAAGTAAAATGAGGACCCAGATTGTTGGGGGCAATGTAAATATATACATTGCTTAATGGTGTAAACCGCTTAGAGAGTGCTTGCACTGTGAGGCTGTATATAAATCTCACAAATAAATAAATAAATAAATTATCCCCCCACTAACTAACTACGACAAAAGGTACCCCTTCTGCTTCCTCCATGTTAGCAGATTAAATTTAGTTTGCTAAAATTATGCACTTTACTAAAACAGGGGAAAGAATCCTGCTCAATTCTCATTTACGATATCATTTCATACTCTAAACTCATGCATAAGTATGGCAATTTTAGGGCCAAATCTTGCCCTCCAACTGTGCATATTTCAGTTTTTCCTTGTATTACTACAGAGTGAAACAAATGACTATAACATTGTATGTAATAGCATTCTGATAAAGAGGTAAGGTTATTACTGTTTTATAGGTGATATTATTTCTTCTTCAATAGACACTCACCTTGGATGTTACGACAAGGCATATCTCTAAAATGTAGTAATTTGATATGAACTATCCCAAATCACAGCATTTAGACTAATGTAAAAAATCAGTGAACCACATCTTTATTTTTTTTCTTGCAGATTTGAAACACCCTGCAACACCACCACCACCACACACCCCCCCCACAGAAACAGACACATATCTTGCAAACATGTTAGGACATTGATTATTTTAAAATAAAAAGTAAAGCAAATGTGTAGCTAATGCCAAACAAAATGAACACTCTTACATTTCACACTTGTTAACGTGAAGAATTATTTACCTATCCCTAGTTATTATGTGTATTATGGCCTTCTAAAGATATTATGTATCTTTAGAAGGCCAGATCCTGAAGATGAAACTCAAATACTTTGGCCACCTAATGAGAAGGAAGGACTCACTGGAGAAGAGCCTAATGCTGGGAACGATTGAGGGCAAAAGAAGAAGGGGACGACAGAGAATGAGGTGGCTGGATGGAGTCACTGAAGCAGTAGGCGTGAGCTTAAATGGACTCCAGAGGATGGTAGAGGACAGGAAGGCCTGGAGGAACATTGTCCATGGGGTCACGATGGGTCGGACACAACTTCGCAACTAACAACAACGAAAGTTACTATGTGGCATAAAATATTCATTAATCTTAATATTTAGCAAAGAGCACTTCCTTCTGCTATTGATCCATTAGATTCTTTTGCCTGGATTCTAAAGATCTCTGTTTCTTCCGACTTGCTCCATTTCTTGGGCTCCAATAGCAGCTGGTTCTCAGATTCACCCCAAGCACCATCATTTTCTTCCTGCACTCTTGAGATCATAAATTATTTAGTACCTACAGAGATGCCACCTCCTGGTGGCGCAATTCTACTTCATATACTAAGGCCCTTACCATTAATGCCAGTATTAAGAAAAGAATATTTTCCCTATAGTCAAGGAAAAGCAGTTTTTTCTACAGGTGCAACTATAATTCTAGCCATCTTAATGGTTCTATGCATTATGATAAACCACGAAAGCAGATTCATATACATGAGTTTCATGTAAACACTCAAATGCCTTGCCTTGGGTCTGAACTAGGTTATGCCTAGAAAATTATAGAGTTATATAAATAGGAAGGAGATCACCATGTTTAATTTTTGAAAGAGCTCATTTCAACTTAGTCATCCTTCCTATTGTTTCCCATAAACCATATAAAAAGCAGGTCAACAGGTTGACTGCCTTTGTGCAGCTTTTTCCATGGCTGCATGAGAATATTACAGCATGCTCATAAGGAACTCAATTATGACCTGCCAAGCTTGACCAATTTCATCTTTTGAAAATCACAGGACGAGACGTTACAGGTTGGATTTTATAATGCCAAGTGGGGCCTCTCACGTGGCTCACTGAAAGCGGTCTGCTGTAACCCCACCAGCCGAGCTGAGAATCCAAATTCTCAAATATAAACAGGAGACAAGTCCCGACTTGGATTTCCTGGGTGGAGTATAGTAACACCCACACTTAGGAGTCCGATTGCACCATAGGCATCCCTAGGCTTTTTTGGCAACCGTATTTAATAATAGGGCTGAACAAAACGCAGGATCCATTTGCACAGATATTTCAAAACTCGCCACATCCTTTTGGGGTGATTTGTTACGATTTGTGCTAAAAGAGAGAACATTAGTCTCCTGAACTCTAGTCTGGGATGATGTCTCAGATGATGTCACTGTAGTCGGAACGTGATTCTCTCAATCAACTGGGTTCTCTTTAGGATGGAAGAAGAAATCTCAGTGCCCCTAAATACAAAGTGGTGGAAGGAGAGACAGAGGGCTCTTCTTTTTTCAAGTGTGGGAAGCCACCTCCTCCCAGAAAAATGAAATGTTTTAGGGAATATTAAAAAGGCAGAATATTATATTTCCCAAAAGGAGAAATAGAGAAACATGCTCTTGGAGACAGAAAGCAGCCCCCAAGTCTTTCTTAATAGCCTCCAGCAGATATTTTGTGCCCATCGAGAAAGATTGGGCCAGCCTATCTACAAAACAAAAGACCTCCAGCTCCAGAATGATGGGTGTTAAGGAGTTATTGTGCTGTTAAGCACATACACAGCGAAATGTGTTGTAGTAATGGTGTTGCAGTTTGATATGAATGCTATTCAGTCAATAAACAGAATATCTTTAGTATGTACAAAATAGTTTTACTTGAATAGTAGCAAAGTTAAATAGGAAGTCCAAGTCATACACAGTTATTCAGTCAATGTGAAGTTTCTTCTTCTTGCTCATCTTTGTTTTAACTCACAAACAAAGATTACAGCTATCACTCAATTCAATACCATCACAGATAGTTACTCTTCTCTTCACAGCAATTCCGCACAGTCATAAAGTAATCTACTCATCAGTAAATCAACAGAGAGTCTTCAATTCGGAACACACCGTCAAACACCACTCGCCACACTGAACCACAACCATAAACCACCAACCACACTGAGCATGCTCTCTTGCTTACTTATATAGTAATCATCCACAATGCATTTAAAGCAATATACACATAACAATGATTTATGGCTTAATCATATATTAACACAGGGTTCTAACAATGGGATTAAGACATGACCCCTCAGGACATAATAGAATTAACCCTCTACCATCTAGCAGCAGAGCTCACCACATTGCACAATCTCCTGGGAACATTGCATCACCCTCCAGGCTTCAACCAAACTTAGCTCAGACAACCTACAGAGCTTGCTATGACCTCTACAACAGCCAATAGAATAGAGGAACAGGAAGTTCAAGTGCAAAGCCCAAGAGAAGGTATAAAAGCCCCTCACTCTCAACTCCATGTGGTCAGCTACCCACAACCCATGTGGTTCTGCTTCATCATTAAACCATCTTTCTAATCAGCCTCCATGTTTCCAGTGTCTTTCTCCCGGCTTGGAATTGAACCAGATGGATATTTCTTCCAACACAAGGAAGATTTCTCTTTGCCCAAACCAGTATGGGGGCCTGGATATCGAAATGGAAATCATTCTTTTTTAAAAAATATGTCTTTATTGATTTTCCATATTTTCCATATCATAACAATTCTTTGAGCAGATCTATAGCCCTTTATATACATTGTTATTGTATTTATGCAATTTATACATTATCTTACAATACTTTCTAATTCTACATCTTCATCCCACATTTTCTCTTCAGTTTTCTATCATTAATCTATTTATACCACTTTTCCCATGTTTCGCAGTAATCTGAGTCTTTTTGTCCTTTAAGTTCTATGGTTAATTTGTCCATTTCTGCGCAATCAAATGTTTTCTTAATTATGAAGCTTTTGATGGGTGTATTAGGGTTTCTCCAGCATTGCGCATATGCAATCCTAGCAGCTGTTGTAACGTGCAAAATCAAATACTTGATGCTTTTATCATATTTCCTTTTGAATATGCCCAATAAAAGGAATTCTGGGGTAAATTCTACTGTGAAATACAAATCATTCTATGCATTTTAAACTAGCTCATTTATTTTAATTCAGGTCCCTATTTTGTTGATATAACTGATTTTATGAATATTTTCAGCTATCCCAGCACTCAGTAACTGAGTGGAAGCCATCTGTTTGAACCCTTTGTAAACAAAACACAACAACAACAACCCACTCCTCTGATTTATTCATGAGCAACCTTTTCTCTAAATCAGGGGTCCTCAAACTTGGCAACTTTAAGACTTGTGGACTTCAACTCCACAACTCCACAACTTGTGTTGAAGTCCACAAGTCTTAAAGTTGCCAAGTTTGAAGACCTCTGCTCTAAATCATCTCTTCCCAACAGACACCATCTAGATATGTTTAGTTCTCAAATTTTTCAGCCAACATTGATCAGGCTGACTGGGAATTCTGAGTTTTTACTAGAAGGTTAGCCAAACTTTTTGCTCCTTCACCAGCTCTTCTACAGACATAATCATCATTTAAGAATGCAGGCTCTCTGTTTCTGATAAGTAATTTCCATGAGGCAGAAGTGCTACCTCAAACGTAGTTATAAGTTTAGAAAGGTACACTTAATTCACAGACAATGTTCAACAAACAAGACAACATGGGTCCTCTAGCAACTGCCAGAAAACACAGGATGCTTTCTGAATGACTGAGATTCCAGATCAAAATGCAGCACAGTAAGCCAGTTAAAAGCGTTGATGATTACAGACGGTTTTGCACGAGAGTGATTCAACATTCAAGAATCAAGTTTCCTAACGTTATGTAATTACACAGGCTTAAAATATTGAAATCAAATTACCAAGACAAATAGACAACACGGAATGTATTTGGTTCAAAACAGGCCTAAGAATGTACAGTAAATCCAAGGAAATCTTTTCATGGTACAACTTGCAGGACACATGATGAAATATTACAGAGGTGACAATAAGTACATACAGGATTTGCTAAATCTAGTGATTATTTCCCACGCAGAAGATATATTGTAGCAGGTAACTCTGGAAGTTTGCCATCTTAGCAAAAGTGAAATCTGCGAAGTCTAAGATAACGATTTTAAATGAATTTACTTGGAATAGAAGTGAGAAACTTGTCACTTTCCAGATGTCGCTGTACTGTAACTCAGCATCCTCTGAAGAACTTCCTCATTCCTTACTTACAGGGAAACCCTACTGAAACACAGTACTGTGAACATGTTTTAGGAAGACCCAATAGGAAGTTTACTTACAGCAGCTGATAGCGCTTAATCTATCTTGGATGATCATGAACAAATGAAAATGCTAGGCAGGGTCAAATCCGATTAATATTTGGATGAGAGACCATCAGGAAATCTCAGAATATTGTAAACCAGAATGGGAAGTTGAGAAAATATGCCAGAATGTAGCAACAGCAAAACACACAGATATTACATTACATAGAGAACTTTGTGAAGCCACCGGGAATTGAGGTCATCTTGGAGGAATACATATTTATAAGTGCATAGGATAAGAATGTGGCAGTGTGAGCAATTTTGGGTACCCAAAGAAGGATACATGTAACACCTTTGCTTTGCGAGCTGCATTGGGTGCCACTTTGCTTCCAGGTTCAATTCAAGGTATTGGTTGTGATCTATAAAGTCTTACTTGGTATGGGGCCAGGTTACCTACACAACCGCCTTCGTTCAATGACACTGGCTCATCCACCCAGTCAGGCAGGGAAGGTATGTTATAGATCCTGTCAGTTAAAGGAGTTCAATTGAAAAGAGCCTTCTCTGCCTTGCCCACACCCTGTGGAATATTCTTCCCTCTGGAGGCGACGCAGGCTTCCACTCTCCTGGCCTTCCAAAAAGGAGTCAAAACATGGCTCTGCGGCCTCAATTGGGGAACCCGGAGGAGCACGTAGCTATGGGGCTGGCTAGTCCCCGAAAACCCTCAATTTTCAATTAATTTTAAGAGTTTCTAATCAGCCCTTGCCTCTTTTTAATTTTTTTACTTTTGTATCCTGTTTTCATATTTTAATATTTCATTGTACACCACCCAGAGTCCCTCTCTGAGGAAGATGCATGATTCAAAAATGTGATAGATAGATAGATAGATAGATAGATAGATAGATAGATAGATAGATAGATAGATAGATAGATAGATAGATAGATAGATAGACAGACAGACAGACAGACAGACAGACAGACAGACGATGATAGATAGATGAGAGATGAGAGAGAGAGAGAGAGAGAGAGAGAGAGAGAGAGAGAGAGAGAGAGGTGATAGATCATAGATAGATAGATAGATAGATAGATAGATAGATAGATAGATAGATAGATAGATAGATAGATAGATAGATAGACAGACAGACAGACAGACAGACAGACAGACAGACAGACAGACAGACAGACAGACAGACAGACAGACAGACCTTTAGACACAAATTCTAGACACACTTCTATAGGAAGCATGATAATGATCAAGTTAGCAAGCAATAACAGCAGCCTTGGTTGTCCATGAAGCACCATGAGAAGTGAAAGCCACAAGCAATTTTACATTGTGGGATTTGCTACTCCCCAGAGTGCCAGGAAGTGGAACAGAGCATTATAACAGAGTTGGAAGAGATCTTGGAGGTCTTCTAGTCCAACTTACTGCTCAAGCAGGAAATCTGAGTAGTAGGATCTTTAGGCACTGAATTAGCATAGCTGACAGGCTGAACCTCCACCATCCCAGTCAGTAATGGAGGGCCAACGCTGGATTGACCTGTTCTGGCTGTCAGCAGCTTCGGCCAGATGAACTCTTCAATGAGGCACTGAAATGGATAATGGAGAAGTCCTTTCTCCAACTAAGCACCCACAAGTCAGATGCCTCTGCAGACTGCCTATGGCTGTGAATTTATTTATTTATTATTCACTTATTCTATTTGCAGTGCACCTTTCTATTTAATTAAAGGCTTAATGCAAATAATCCCAACAAGGTACAAACATTCCAAAACCCTGACTAAAAGTTAAATAATTGAGGGAAAGAGGTTAACCTTTCAGCTGAGCCTTGTCCATCTTGCCTAGCTATTGCTCATCTTTGTACTGAAACTGAGGTCAAGATAGCTGGAATGTTGACAATGTGTGCTGTGCTGTGTATTGATGGGTTCAGCACATGGGTTTTCAGCCTCCTATGATCATGCCGTAATGCTTCCCCTAGGGGCTGGGCTTCTGCAGAGCAAACAAAAGACTAAAATCCACCAGCAGAAGAATGACATTAGGCATTTTTTAAAAAAGTCCTCGTAATAATATATGGAAGGAAGTGGGGAAATGGATGGTGAGCAAAGAACTGAAAAATTAGAACCTTTGGAATAGGTATTAGCCTAGGTTTAGTAATGTTCCAATAGGGCACAAAATCACATGCTCTGTGTTGACAGAGTTTGCATGAAAGCTGCAGCTGTCCTATGAAAAGCTTCACATTTGAAGTTTCCTTAATTTAATCATTGCTCAATCAGCGTTTCTGCCTCAATACCTTTTACTTGAGACTCTTGACTAATATTCAGTCTGGCAGGAAGAAATGTCTAGCTTTCATGTTTTTAAAAAAAGTGAACACAAGCATAAGTCTTTTTAGGTTTTCTGTTTTGTTTTTAAAAATATGCATCTTTGGAACTAAATGTCTGTACAGCCAAACTTACTTGTCCAGCTTACGCAACTTGTTTCTGTTGTTGTTGGTTTTTTTAAGAGCATGAATCAATTGGCTGGAAAGAAATAACTATCAGCTGAAGAAAGATAGAGGGTTGGGGGCTAGATCCTGGCTAAGGATACTTACAAAGAGTTGGGCTGATCAGCTCAACAGTAACAAGCTAATCTCTGATTGGCATAACTGAAAAAAACAGAGACATAGGCAGATGAGCAGACTCTGAGATGAGAATGAGTCGATAGATTTAGTTCACCAAACCCATTTGCACACTGTTGCATTCATTCTTGAAATTTTTGTTATTATTAGAGTACTCCTCTAGCATGAAATGTTTCAGACATGAATCTTGGAAATAACCGTTTCAGTCCTTTAAGTACAGGAGAAATTTCCAGGGAACATAATGAGGTGCCAACTATTCAATACTTGGCTGCCTAATTTCCCTTGGTTCACCCAGGTGGTACAGAAAATATCACCCCTGCAGTTGACTTAAGATGTTTAGAAAGCTGCTATTACCTCTACATCATAAAAAGAAGAAAAGTGAAGTGTTTGAAAGACTGTGGAAAGAGCTCCTTCTGTGGTTCATAATGTCCTTTCTCAATTGGCTTTCAAGAGGGAGTGTAGAACCCACCTCCTTTTGCAGTTGGCTAATAGGTTTGTTTGGAGCAGTTTATTCTGGATTTAAGAGAAGCAGGGAGCAGCAAAGCAATGGGACATCAACTGCACTGGGCTTGGCCTATTTTTCTCTGACACACGGTGGAAATGTGGGTAACCAATTATTTAAACAATAATAAACAATTAATGAGCAAAGAGGGATGAATAGAAGAGAATCTGGTTATCAGCAGCATTTATCCGTAAATTTCACTGCTGCTAGGAATGTGTTCTGAAGATTGGTATTTCATTGACGAACCTGCCTGCCTTCACCAGCTCTATTCCTTGTTGCATCCCAGCAATGTGATTCATATTGATTACCTGTCTACAAATGAGTTTCCTTAGAAACAAGTTAGGTGTGTTGCTTATCTGTCAGTAGGGTGGCCACCAATCCTCCCTTTTTTTTTTCTTTGCCATGAGACAACTAAAAGAATGTCTGACAAGGCTCTCTTTTCATCCCTGAACAATGAGGGCAGCACTGGCAAACTGCAACATGTTCCACACCACACCCAGCCGTGAGCTTGGACTTGCACACAGCTCAGAGAAGCCTGAATAGAAAGAGCTGAAGGAAATAGAGAGAGCCGAGGGAAATCTTTGCGTGACATGCATGTGAGATATAATCCAAGATAGAGAATACTACGAAACTAAGGGAAACAGTGACATAACTGTGCCTTGCTATGATAAATAAATCCTGATGGAGGAGTCTAATAATCCTCAAAGACAGAGAATATTATATACTCTTCATCAGTGGTGGGTTCCTACCGGTGCAATCCATTCTATGGCACCGGTAGCAGCGGGCAGATTGCGAATTTGCACGCGACGGCTCCGGTGCCGTCTTCGCTGGTCCGTCGCGCGCTGCCATCTTTTTTCCGCAATTTTTCAGGGTTTTTTGCTTCCTGCGCATGCGCGGAAGCAAAATCTTGTGAGAGGATGTGCGTGCATGTGAGATTTCGGCGAGATTTTGCTTTCGCGCATGTGCAGAAGCAAAAAATTGCTGAAATCTCTTGCGCGCGCATGAGATTTTGGTGAGATTTTGCTTCCGCGCATGCGCGGAAGCAAAATTGCGCAAGGGGGCATGCGCAACATGGTGATGCACACGCAGCACACCAGTAGCAAGGTAAGAGCAACCCGCCCCTGCTCTTCATCCTCCTCCTTTAATGGAAGAGGAAGAAAAGGCTTTAGGTAGTTTTCTGTTCTGAGTGTAATAGTACAAACCGGGAACAATTAAGGCTGTAAAGACGAGAAAGTCATACCTCAGAGCATGGATGGTTGGAATAATCCAGCAGAGGACAAATAAACTCAAGATACAATCTTGTCTGTAGGCCCAGCCTGGCTTCCATCTGTTTTTAGACCATTGTGTGAAGGAGGCTTATCTCTGTACACGTGCAAAGTATGCAAATATAGTGTAGTCTGTACTGTGCAGAACTTGACATATATTGGGGAAGTGCTCACAGGAACAAATTTGGATTAACAGCAGGAGAAATAACTGCCTTATTAACTGCCTTTGCCTTATTGTCATGCATCCATGTTTACTCCACAAGAAAGTCCGCATACTGCTAATGTGTCAAAATCTGGTCTCATCTGCAAGTGGTTTGTGGTTTTACCCCAAAGAATCTAATGGTTTGGTCCTGCTGTTTATATTGCTTTTACTGTTGTTGTTGTTGGTGGTGGTGGTGCTGTTGAGATTACAATAGTTTTCTAAACCGAAATATTTTCATCCTCTTTTTCCATTGCAATCACAAAAGTTAACTGCATATGCCCTTCTCCTCAGATTTGGCAGCCTGTGAACTCCAGAACCACACACAATTCTAGTCCTAATTTTGCATGGCTCTCAGATTAATTTCCAAAGTTATTGCCAAGAAAGCAATTCAACAGGTGAGAAAAGCAGGAGTTGCTATTGTTTAACTGGTATGTAACCTCACTTACCTCCAGAGCAGCGGTGGGTTGTTCCTGGTCCAGCCCGGTTCTTAGAACCGGTAGCCATGGTGGCAGGAGGCACGCGAACCGGTAGTAAAGGGTTTTAGAACCCACTACTGCTCCAGATGTTCTGTGCAGCATAGATGGCACTATCTTCTCTAATTTACCTATAACAACAATCCTGTGAAGTAGGTGGGCCTGAAAGACAGTGACTGGCCAAGAGTCATCAGGCTGAGGTCGGATTTGAATCTGGTTCTCTTCAGCCTCCATCCAACTTTTTCACCTTTACATTACATTGGCTGCCATGACCTCCCTTCCTAATACTTATACAGGGCTCTTAGGAACCTTTCTAGAGGGCAAATATCCCAAAACCCAGGCAAGGAAGAGGTTACATACAATTTACGGTTAAAATAGTCAGAAAAATCAGCAGTCTTCATTTGAGTGAGAGGGGTCTGAAATTAACATTCTGCCGCCAAGCCTTCAAGTTCTTAAAAATCCCCTAGACCAGCAGTTCTCAACCTGTGGGTCACGACCCCTTTGGGGGTCGAACGACCCTTTCACAAGGGTCGCCTAAGACCATCAGAAAACACATATTTCCAATGGTCTTAGGAACCGAGACACCGCTCCTCTATCCGTCTCCAAGTGGGTCCACCCACATGCAAATAGACTACTGCAAAAAATCTATCTGTACCATGGGAACTTCTGAGCATGCGCAGAAGCTGAATTTCCGGCACTGCGCATGCATCGCCATCTTGTTTTCCGCCTTTTATTTATCCATTTTTTTTACAAAAGTTGGCACTGCGCATGCACGCGTGCACAAAGCGCACGTGCACCCACAGGGTGCGGCCACACAGCATAGGAGGAAGCGAACCGGCAGCGAGGTAAGTTAGAACCCACCCCTGAGTTTCCTAATAATTTTATTATTTTATGGTTGGGGGTCACCACAAAATGAGGAACTGTATTAAAGGGTCACGGCATTAGGAAGGTTGAAAACCGCTGCCCTAGACTCTTAGTTATTATTTTAGGAATGCTGCTCCTACTCCCCCCTCCCCCCAAAAAGATTGCCTGTTCCTTTAAGAGAAGTACATTTTCAAACACAGGAAACCAGAACCAAAAGTAAAAGAAAACAATTTGCTCTCTGGACAGATAAGTGGTGTTTGTCTTAGATAAAAAAATGTCTGAGTAGTTATTCATAAGCAACAGAAATCTGTCAATAAGGTGAAAAACAGACTTAGGAACAGGCAAGAAAAGCAAATAAAATGCTTATGGGGAGCAAAGAGACTAGCTGATTGAAGTAACAAAGCATATCCCTGGGCTTTTCCAATTTAAAAATATGAGTTTTTTCCTGAAGATTTAAAATAGGTGTAGATTAATGCAGAAAAGTGACATTACGGACATGGAATTTACAACAATATTGGCAATAATTGTTTTGCCATCACGTATCCATTATGAGGCAAGAAAATGATTTTAATTTAATGCTGATAAAATCCTCTGATTCTTTGGCGCAGTCCTTTCAATTTCTTATCTTCTTAGTATATGTTCTGGCTCTACTTACTACTAGTAATGTGCGGTGACTTCCCAAATGTCATAGATTTTTTTAAAAAAAACTACAGCTATTTGCTAGATCATATGAAAAACAATGCCAAAGAGGCCTAACCCTACAGAAAAAGTCCATTCTAGGCAGCAACTTTCCACAGTGTTTAAAAATAAAAATTTAAAAAGTCAGGAAAAATAAGAATATTAGTTTCCTATCAGACATAGCCTTATCCTCTCATTTTAGCAAGGTAAAAAGACCTCGAAGAACACCAAAAATACAGGCAGTTGGCAATAAACTGCATTTTAAAAATTCCCATGCGGGGATTGAGTGTCAGACTTACAACCTAACGGCAGTTAAACGGACTAATTAACATAATAATATCACATCACATCTTGCTGAAATGGCCAAGATTTCATCCTATCTTAAGGATCACTCAAATGAAAGATATATATTGGAATGGAGTAGGTGGACTGAATATATTCAGAAAAAGTATCAGATTAAGATAACCCAAATAATTTAACAGTTATTTGTTTGAGAAATTTTAGATTATACTTTCAAGCTCTTGGAGTTACATAGAGTTAAGAATGGATAAGGTATTCCTGAACTAACAATTTGTTTTAGTATTTTATAGTTTTATACTTTTTGTTTTGAAATTATACCTTGTGTTTTTTTCTGGGAAGCCCGGGGGGGGGGGTGAGTAGGGGGGGAAGGGGGGGAGAAAAGATAAAAATGTATGTACTCTGTACTTTTAAAACATTTTAATAATAATAATAATAATAATAATAATAATAATAATAATAATAATAATAATAATAATAATAATAATAATAATAATAATAATAATAATAATAATAATAATAATAATAATAATAATAAAACGAACTTGAATATGGTCTGGATTGATTACAAAAAGGCGTACGACTCACTGCCACACAGCTGGATCATCAAATGCTTAGAAACTATTGGCATCAGCAAAAATATTACATCATTCACTGAAAAAGCGATGAAACAATGGAGAACTGTGTTGGCAGTAGGGAATGAGAACTATGGAATGGTTAATATCAAGAGAGGAATTTTTCAGGGAGATTCACTTTCACCCCTCCTCTTCATCATCGCAATGATCCCACTATCAGTAATCTTAAAAAAAATGAAACTTGGATACCAAATAGCCAAAGACGCTGAAAAAATTTCACATTTATTGTATATGGATGATTTGAAACTGTATGGAAAGTCAGAAATAGAAATCCAATCACTGACCAACACAGTCCTAATATTCAGCACAGATATCTCAATGCAGTTTGGCATGGAAAAATGTGCCACTGTATCTATGAAAAGGGGCAAAATCACTACATGTGACGGAATTGAAATGCCCAATGGCCAATTAATTAAATGCAATCAAAATGAAGCCTATAAATATCTGGGCATTCTGCAGTTGGATAACATCAGACATGGAGAAGTGAAAACTATCATTAGAAGAGAGTACACCAACAGAGTTAGGAAAATTTTGAAATCTAAATTAAATGGTGGAAACACCATCAAGGCCATGAATACCTGGGCAATACCAGTCATAAGATACACGGCTGGTATAATTAACTGGACACAAGCTGATTTGGACATTTTGGACCGAAACACCAGAAAACTAATGACAATGCACTACAGTTTACATCCACGTAGTGACACTGATAGACTTTACCTGCCCAGAAAATCAGGTGGCAGAGGACTACTACAAGTAAAGCAAACAGTTGAAGAAGAAAAGCATGCATTGGCGGATTATTTAAAAGAAAGTCAAGAACATCTATTAATTGAAGTAAAGAACAAAAATCTACTGAAGGTCCAACAGACGAAACAAGAATACAGAAAAAATGTGATAAAATCAAGAATGGAGAGTTGGCAAAATAAAGCATTACATGGCCAATTTCTGGAAAAAATAAAAGACAAAGTGGACAGTGAAAAAACTTGGTTATGGTTAACATCTGGTACTTTAAAGAAAGAAACAGAATCATTGATCCTGGCCGCACAAGAACAGGCAATTCGTACAAATGCCATAAAGGCCAAAATTGATAAATCTTCAAATGATGCTAAATGCAGATTATGCAAGGAAGCTGATGAAACTGTAGCCCATGTGCTCAGCTGCTGCAAGAAAATCGCACAGACTGATTACAAATTACGACACAACTCTGTTGCACAAATGATCCACTGGAATTTATGCAAAAATTATAACATCCATACTGCTACAAACTGGTGGGAACACAAGCCTGAAAAAGTCACTGAAAATCAGATGGTCAAGATCTTGTGGGATTTTCGTATACAAACAGACAAGGTACTGGCGCATAATACACCAGACATCACGTTGGTCGAGAACAACAAGGTGACTATAATTGACATTGCAATACCAGGAGATAGCAAGGTCGATGAAAAGGAACACGAAAAAATTGCAAAATACCAGGACTTAAAAATTGAAATCCAACGATTATGGCACAAACCAGCAGTGGTAATTCCAGTAGTGATTGGAACACTGGGTGCTATCCCAAAAGCACTGGAATTACATTTAAAACAGCTCAAAATTGACAAAATCACCATCAGTCAAATGCAGAAAGCCGCACTGCTCGGTTCCGCACATATACTTCGAAAATACATTACGACTTCCTAGGCCCCTGGGTGGGGCTCGACTAGTAATCAATGCCAAATCCGGCGAAACAACTGGCCGCTGTGATACAATTGTATAATAATAATAATAATAATAATAATAATAATAATAATAATAATAATAATAATAATAATAATAATAATAATAATAATAATAATAATAATAATAATAATAATATCACATCACAGATCATACCAAGAACCACCTTTATCAAGTGATGGAATTACCATTGTGATATTTAATTAACATACCTGCTAGTTCTTGCAAACCCAACAGAAATATTTGAAAATTGAAAGCATAACAAAGAAGAGAGATAAAAAAAGATCAAATCAATACACAGGAGAAGAATATCAATAATCAGCAGATTGAAAAGGGAAATAAAAATAAATCTAGGACTGCTGAGTAGTCTGAAGTTGTATCAACAAGAAAAAGCTTCTTCTTCTTCTTCTTTTGGCATAGCAGAGTTCCACCTAAAATTATATGTCCTGTAAAATGAAAATAGCAAATACTGGATTTGGGAAAGGAAAGGAATTTTTGGCTAAATCTGAAAATAAGCGCTGCCAAACCAGAGATCCAGACAAACTTTAAATAGTACAATGAAGAAATTCCTCTTTTTGAAATAAAAATAGATAATGAAATATTGCTAATAGTTAAGAACAAATATATGTATATGCACACAAATCTGTATGGGAAACTCTGAGCCAAGTCTAGCAGACACTTTATGTCCTTGCTTGAACACATACCATATTTTTCGGAGTATAAGATGCACCGGAGTATAAGACACACCTTAGTTTTTGGAGAGGAAAATAGGGGGAAAAATCTACCTACCAGGTATTCATCTGGCTAGCGTCCTTAGTCTGGTCAGCTTCAACACATTATTTTATCCCCTGGTTAGGGCTGGAAAAACCTTTTTCGGAGGGAATAGCAATGAAAACAAGCCTGCAAAGACTTAGGGCTGGAAAAAAACTTCTTCGGAGGGAGTAGCAATGAAAACAAGCCGGGAATATCGTTAGCACCTCGTTAGGGCTGGAAAAAAAAGCTTTGAAAAAGCTACATTTGGAGTATAAGACGCACCCAAATTTTCAGCCTCTTTTAGGGGGGAGGTGCATCTTATACTCTGAAAAATACGGTAGTCAGCAGAAGTAGCCTGCAGTACTGCATTTTAACCACTGAGTCATCACGGCTCTTGCTATACCCAGCCTCCCCTATGTGTTGATTGTATATTGTTATGCTGGTTTTGTATTAATTTTATTGATGCACTCCATTCACTCAAATTGTGAGTGGAGTACTCGTATAAATGCTTTGAAACAAATAACCTACAAGAGCTGTGGTGGCACAGTGGTTAGAATGCAGTACTGCAGGCTACTCTGCTGACTGCCGGCTGCCAGCAATTCGGCAGTTCAATTCTCACCTGCTCAAGATTAACTCAGCCTTCCATCCTTCCAAGGGCAGTAAAATGAGGACCCAGATTGTTGGAGGCAATATGCTGACTCTGTAAAAACCTCTTAGAAAGGGCTGTAAAACACTGTGAAGCAGTATACAAGTGCTTGTCCTCTTGCTATCTACCAGTCTATTAAAAAGCAATTATAGTGTATATGATGAAGATAGCCATGAATATTTACCTGTCCATATATTTAAAAAGTCATCATCACACCATAGATTTTTGTGAGCAGAGTCCACCAAGAGTTTACCTGCTGGTTGCCATAATGAGTAGTCCAAAATGGAGATTGTGAAATCCACTCCAAGTGATAAAATCATCTTCAAACAAGACAAAATATTTTCTGTCACAAGAAAAATAAGAAGCCTGCACTCAATAGAGAAAGCTGAGAGTGGGATGAAGAGAATTCTATCTATGCAACAAGAAAAGAACACAATGCGCTGTATCTGGAGCTGTATTCTTAAAAAGAAACATTCATACTTTGGACCAGAGGTGGCTTCTAACTTACCTTGCCGCCGGTTTGTTTCCTCCCACGCTGCATGGCTGCACGCCAGGGGTGGGTTCCTGCTGGTACGCTCTTACCTGTTGGTCGCCGCAGAACCGAAGAAGCCGGTGGCATTCACGGCATGGGGCTTCCCCTGGCTGCTTTCCCCCGCCCGCCTAGATGCCGCCATTTGCATTCTTTTGCCCTCTGCGCATGCGCAAAGCATTCTGCTTGCGCAGAGGGCAAAAGAACGCAAATGGCAGCGTCCAGGTGGGCGGGGGAAAGCGGGTGGGAGAAGCCCCGCGCTGCGAACGCCACCGGCTTCTTTGGTTCTGCGGCGACTAACAGGTAAGAGCATACCAGCAGGAACCCACCCCTGCTGCACGCGCATTGTGCACCACGTTGCCACACCACGTGAGCATGCTTCACGCGTGCGTGCATGCACAGTGCTGAAAACTTGGGCATGCACAGAAGCAAAAACAAGCAAAAAATTCCCCCCCAAAAATAAAAATTAAATCCCCCAAAAAAGATGGCGGTGTCCACAGACTGGCACTGACAGAAACGGCTCTGTGATGTCACCACAGGTTTACTACCAGTTCTATTGAACCGGTGTGAACCGGGAGGAACCCACCTCTGCTTTGTACCATCAAACATCTGTCACAAACCTTAACTGATTATCGAGGAGGTCTCAAGTAGTAATAAATCCCATCTGATTCAGGAATTATCTGACCATGGCAAGATTTAAAATAATGTTCCCCATCTTAAAATCATAGAGCAACTATTAAGAAGCAAAAACAAATCTACTGTATGTCTGCCAATATACACTGAGCTGAAATTACCAGAGATAGTCCCAGGTTTACCATGGAGGTCATTAAATCCTTAGCCAAATCACACCCCCTCCCTCAGAACAGGGAGATTAAAATCCCCCAGTACCAGCAACCAAGAGAATTCCAATATTAGCTTGGCAACCAAGTTCAGAAGCTCAAGAAGGGATCCTGCCAACCATAAGTGTGGCTAGTACCCAAGGAGCAGCTCTAACTGGTCCCTAGAGCTTATTTGAACACAAAGACATTCATATCCTGCCAACCTGAAAACAAGGTATCTGATCTGGGCTGAACTATTTTAAATAATCACTTCCAACACTACTACCACCACAACCACACTTCATCAGTGCTGCTGCTGTTGCAGGACCCAAACATGGGGTTGCAGATGTTCAGGTCTTGGTAATGCATGCCAGATCTGCTTGTTCACCCGCTACTTTGTCATGGATGAATGTGGTCTTTTTGCTCAGTGTATATAAGCAGCAGTTGGATTATCTGTAATTCTGTTCAATCACTGACGTATATAAATGTGTCCTGAGCCTCTTTAAGGATGTAAGCAATTCCAACTTCAGGTTTTCAGGAGCCCCAGACAAATAACGTTAAATGAAACTAACCTTAAACTAGTCTAACTCCAACACTAGTTTTGTTTTGTTTTCAGGATTGGAACAAGACAGACATATCAGTTCTGACATATCTTTGCACAAGGCGCAGAAGGAGCGTCTATAGTTTGTTTTGGTATCACGGTTACTTACAAGAGATACCAACCAAACATTAGGTCAATTCCAATTGAACGTAACCATGATGAGGCTTAAAGGGACATTGAACTATATAGACCACTAAAAGGAAGGTATGATTTTAAATAACAAATACTTTTCTTACTTAAATATGAAACTATAGGTTAGTGCTGAAGCTGACACAAAAAAGAAGCTAGAGCAATTGGCAAGAAAACAACCTTCTTTGCTTGGGTACCTCCTTTGCCCGAGGCTAGATTACTAAATGAATTTTAAGATCTCTAAAACTGATTTGAAGCCTACTCACTTCCTTCTGCCTTCCTTTCTCCTGTCCACAACCACAGGCTGCATTCACTAATCCCAGCAAACAGATCTTCATTCTACTCCTCCATCTCTGTGGCTTTGCAGCACCAGGCACAGAAGTAAAGCCAATGAAATAACTTTATTTTTATTTTCATGGTTTGCCAATATTAGCATCACTGGAAACATCTCTAGAAAAGCAGGAAAGGACTGGCTGTCCTAGGAAAAAAAAAGGTGTCCTCAAGGGATGGGGAAAACAGAATATACATTTACCATAATTAATAATGGTCTGGGTTCCCTCTTATTTTTGGATGGAGCAAAACACAGCCAGGTTAAACTGGGTCACACTAATGAATAATGTGGATAATGTTTGCTTGTAGTTCAGCTGCAAAGGTGTCCATGAGCAGAAGACACTGGCAAAACAAGGCACACTGCCTCCAAGTTTGTCTCTGTGAGATCACTGTTTTCACCAGCAATTGACAGCCCCCCCCCAAAAAAAAGTCCAATAAAAACACAAACTGCATATGAGCAAGTGTGCAGCAAATCCTAAGGTTGTGATTGAGTCTGGAGAAGAGTCAATCACAAACAAAGCCGCTGTTTATGAGCATTCCCGGAATGAAGTCAAGAGAAGGTCCAGCTTGACTCTGCTCCCGGCCAGTGGAGACTCTCAGAAGATTAACTTATCATTGAGGCATGTCACAGTTTTGGAGCGCAAGAAAAGAAAGTATTGAGAAGATCCTATACTGTAGCACAAAATGGGTAGTTTAGACTAATCCCATTCTCAATAAGTGCCAAACAGCTGTATATAGCAGAAAGAAGTGGGCAAGCTACCACAGTGAACATAGAGAAAGCTTGGGAGATAAGTGCATTATGTAAGTGGCATTCCGATTACAGTGAGATTGGCTGGACAATTAATTCAGGTGAAGCCAAAACATGTATAAACATGGCCAATAACCAGCACAGTTGTTCTCAGATTTCACTCCAGTTCAGACATTAGGTTTTGTGCAACACTGCAGACTCCCTTCTAATTTTATGAGAGGGTTAGAAGTTTGGATAAAGTTTGTATCATAGATGGGGATGTAGTATACATCCTACCAAGCTACCCCAAACATTTCTACCTTTTTCATTAGATATTTGTTAGAAGTTCACCGGTTTCAAAGGTTTACACTGCCTCTTCAGCTCAACTCTAGCAGATATGTTGGCAATTATTCATGTGCTGCTGCCTAGTTTCTAAGATAAAATGGATTTCATAGCCAATCATAACTTGATATTTTGTTTGTTTGTTTATTATCAAATGTATATGGCTGCCCATCTCACAAGAAGTGACTCTGAGCAGTGTTCAGCAAGCATAATATAAAACAAACATGTCAAACACAGTCAAATTAAACATATAAAAAATTAATGATTCCTTGTTTTCATAATTTGATTTTGATATCACCCAAATCCCAGAAGGTCTGCCTCTTAAGGGGACAAATGACAATTCATGGTATCCCTACTTAATCCCCAAGAATATTTTTATAGGATGTTAGCATTCAATGTATATAGCATTAAGGGGCAAGAATGCTAATTTCCAAGTGAAACTTTATTTTGCAAGTTTTATTTTTATACTAATAGATTATACCACTTAATGATTTTTCTTATTCAGAAGTAGACATGGAGCCAAGTGCAAAACAGTTATTTTGCACATTTAATATGCAAATTCTTGCTCCCCTCATTTGATACAATTATCTGAAAAGTATATGAGCAGATTCTTCACTTCCTGACTTCTAATAATCTATGAAAGATATCATACCTCACAAAAAAGTTACGGTGTTCAGTTAGCTTTTGGAGTGGATCTATACCCATCTTCCTTGGATGGTGTAGAAATTTGGCAGATAAATAAGATTATTGATAATGATCCTGTGTCAGCTGTGGATTCGTGATCTTATTAATGCAAATATTAATATATTTGCATTAATAAGATTACCAACACAGAGATAATTGACAGGTAGATAATAATAGCAAGAGATCTATTTTTAAGAAAAGAATCCAATATCTTGGATTTCTTTAAAAAAAAAACCATTTCCCTGGCTATAGAGTTTTCATCTATGTCTCCAGGAGAATATTGAGTGCAGGGAGACACTAAGGCTCAGAACTGCCTTTCATTTTAATTCCCATTACTTTTGGTTTACCCCCTGTTTATTGGGTAAGTAATAAAGGATGAGCGAAAAATGTACATTCCCAAGTATTGATGATATGCAATTGAAGCCTACTAGGGAAACATTTTTTCTACAGTTTTCTTGATACATGTGTGTGATGTGTCTAGAAGCACATATTTCCATCACACCTGATGTATCTATTGCAACAGTCTAGAGCAGTGATGGCGAACCTTTTTATGTTCGCGTGCCAAAAAGGGGGGGTGCGTGCGCCAGCGCGCTCTCGCGTGCCCACACCCATTCCCTCCCCCCCACGCATGTGCATAACACCCCCCCATGCTGCCCCCTGCGCATGCGCACACACCCCCACCCCCACGCAAAGGCCTTACCGGAGCCTGGGCCGGTAAAAAACAACGAAACGGGCAAACCGGAAGTGCGTTTTTCTGCACTTCCGGTTTGTCCGTTTTGTAGTTTTTTGCATTCCGGGGCTTCAGGGAGCTTCCCTGAACCCTCCGGAGTGCAAAAAACAGCTCACCGGCAAACCGGAAGTGCGGTTTTCCGCACTTCCGGTTTGCCGGTGGGCAACGCTTGCGTGCCGTCCGCTATGGCTCCGCGTGCCACCTGTGGCACGCGTGCCATAGGTTCACCACCACGGGTCTAGAGACACTCAAGTTCAAGTATACCCTCAACCATGAACCTCTTGGGGTGACTTCATGGGTTTCTTCAACCATGGGGTTGCTACTGTTGGAATGGGAACAACCATTGGTCAACACAACGTGTGGATGAAAATGGCTTAAATGCCATTTCACATGTATTCATAAGTGGGGAGGAAAAGGAAGGGTTAGTTTACTGTTACTTTCAAGCACATACATGGCAGCATACTTTTTAAATTTTATTTATTTAACAAAGGTTTGTATCATCTACCAATAAAATTATGGATGGTGAAAAAAATAACATAACGCACAAATCAGTTAAAAGAATTAAATTGAGGCTTTTGATTAAAATAAATTTACCAACTCATTCAACAATGAATGGAAACTTCTCAGAAACTACTCTGTACACCCCAAGCCTACTTGGGGTATAAATTTATCTTATCTCTTATGCACTAATGATGCTAAACTAAATAAACATAAATTGTCTCTCAATGCAGCTAGAAGTAATCAATAAATATCTCGCACTAGTCAAAGTCATTCTCTGAATTCTGCTACAAAAAATTGTCTAACATCCCACAGGATAGATACAAATAAATCTAACAAATACAAGCCACTTTGGTCTATTGGTTAAGGTGGTAACCTAGGAACCAGGACACTGTTCTAGTTCCGCCTTAGGCATGAAAGACAGCTGGGTGACTTTGGGCCAATCACTCGCTCTCAACCCAACTCACCTTGCAGGATTGTCATTGTGGGGAAAATAGGAGGAGGAAGGAGTATTAGGTATGTTCACTGCCTTGAGTTATTTATAAAAATAATAAAGGCGGAATATAAACAAAATAAAATAAAATGCTACAATCATATTGTTGATTGTACTTCATTGTGTAACACTCATAGGATTTAACAATCTCAGAGTCCCTGGTGGAAAACTTGTCTCGTGTCTATCTGCTACACAAAATCAGAGAACCTTTTGTTCATAAATATGGACGTTCTCAAGTCATTAGCAAAATGCTGCATAAAATAGAGCTATTATACTAATAGTGGAGGAGAAATAAAAGACTAATAGTTAAGGACAGACTGTCTGGCTCAAGTGGAGCTGAGCTGTGAGATTAAAAAAAAACCTAGTCTGCCAAAGAAAGCAGCTGACCTGATAAGAAAAGAAAGATCTCAAAGGATAGAGCTCATCCAGGACCAGTCCTACTATCAGCCAGAGAAATGGCCATTTGAGGCATCAGAGGAGAGGTGAGAGAAGAGGACTATTTTTTTATTTTTTTTTTATTTTTTTTTATTTTTTTTATTTATTTATTTTATTTATCAAACATGTATAGAATAGTAGTAGTAGTTTGTATAAACATAAGTAAAAAGTAACGATAAAAGAGGACAATAGGACAGTAGGACAGGGACGGTAGGCACAGTGGTGCGCTTATGCACGCCCCTCACATACCTCTTAGAAACGGGGAGAGGTCGACTGTAGACAGTCTAAGGTTAAAGTTTTTGGGGTTTGGGGAAGAAACCACAGAGTCAGGTAGTGCATTCCAGGCATTGATCACTCTATTGCTGAAGTCGTATTTTCTGCAGTCGAGTTTGGAGCGGTTTACATTGAGTTTGAATCTATTACCTGCTCGTGTATTGCTGCGGTTGAAGCTGAAGTAGTCATTAACAGGAAAGACATTTTGGTATATGATTTTATGAACTACATTTAGATCAGATCGGAGGCAACGTAGTTGTAAATTGTCTAATCCCAGTATTTCATGTCTGGTGGAATAAGGTATTTTGTTGTGAGCGGAGGAGTGAAGGACTCTTCTTGTGAAATATTTCTGGACTCTCTCGATTGTATTTATGTCTGATATGCAGTGCGGGTTCCAGACAGGTGAGCTGTATTCCAGAATTGGTCTAACAAATGTTTTGTATGCTCTGGTTAGCAATGTAATGTTGCCAGAGAAGAAGCTACGCAAGATTAGATTAACAACTCTTAGTGCCTTTTTGGCAATGTTGTTACAGTTACACTAGCAAAGCACAGGAGAACAGAGTGTCATACGCCTTGCTTTATGTTACTAAAGTAAGCTTCTGATCAGGGTTATGAGGTTATTCTCCTATTGCCCAGGTAGAAGGTTGTCCCAGTTTCCTTGCTGTCCTATTGCCCATTGAAGTAAAATTCCGTTACCAACCCAGGGTCCAGCTGGGTTTCTGCTAATGGCCTGTTTTCCACAAGCATCAGCAAAATACTGTGGCCTCCTGGTAACCATTGTGTTTGCCACTCTTTTAGCTGGAAAAAAACCCGTGTGGTTCTTGCTTTAACAGGCTCTCATTCACTCACACCAATCAATTTGCAGAATCTGATTAATATGTACTCACAACAGGAGAGCTGGTTGCACTGAAGCCCAACTGTATTCATGCTAGATTAATCAGTGAACTCTGAGTCTTCAAAAAGAGATTGCAATAGCTAATAATAAAACGTTACCATTTTGTTAAGAAATCTCTGCATCAGAACATGAACATAATGAGATTTTCTCTGTTGTGAATCGTGAATCCACACAGCAATATCCAGCATTTACTCTTCAATGGAAGATACGTTTATAGAATGGAATGTTTATTATGGTCACAGATCATAAGATACTCTTAGATACTCTTAGAAACATGATAATGTCCTTTAAGAAAGAACTTGGCAAATAGCACTTGCAACATCATCTTTCTTTTCCAAAATGCTTATCTTTTTCAATTTCCTGATTTTTCCCCTGTTCCTCTATTTTGTTACCATTTATCATCTTTTTATCAACATCATTTCTGTAAACGTTTTCAATGTATTCAAAGGTGTTTTGAATTTCTGCAGATTATAATCTCTCCATTCTTCTTCGCTTCCTTGGCTGCCCCTAAGATCCTGACATGGAAAAGCCTATGGGAATAATTTCTGTGTGATACTTTTGCTTCAGATTTAACTGAAACAGGCAAAGACAGAGAGGCTCTAGACCACTGGAGAGAGATTTCTATAATAAAAGACAAGATATTTGCACAAATCCTTTGCTTTATAACTAAATAAATCAAGAACATGCCACCAAGTTACATTTGATTTATCCTATGGAAAGAAAATAAAGAACTATTTATTTTCCATTACAATAGTGGAAAGAAATTCAGAATAATCTTTGATATGGTACATCTTCCCAAATAATATTCTGTGGTTTCTACATCTCTAAATTTAAAGCTGCTTTCCCATTTCCCACTTCCATCAAACAGGAACAGATGCAAAATTCCAGATGAGCTTTAGATGGCAACAAAGAAATTTTTAAAAATGTTGCTGTCATGCAGTGATCATTTGAATTCTCACACACTGATGTTCCTAGATGGCACATGATAACTCTTTATCAAATGCAAGCTTCAGAATTCTCTCCTCCTCTCTACAGATTCCAATAAATGGCTTCACGGCAACCTTGCCACCAAGAGAGCAACCTTTAAGAATTGTGTTCAATGTGGTCAAATACTATACAATTGTGTAAAAAGTTTAGAATTTACAAAATTTTGGGATGGAGAAAAAGGACTGAGATTATCCCATAGGTTCCCTTCTTCATCCTCATCTTGTGACTAGAACTCTCCATGCACAATGCTCCTTCAAAGTTGGCAAAACTGATAGCTAGGAGCGCATTGGCAATGTGCGGCTCAGCTGGAATGGCCACAAAAGCACTGCTGATTCATTATAGAAGACGACTGATCTTTCTTCCATTACTAGTCAAAAGCTGGAGGAAGTGAAACCTATATGCACAGCAAGTTTGTGCTTGGACTGCAGTTGAAAAGGAAGCAGGGAGCTGACAGCTTCCTGCAGGAAACACAATTAACCCAATAGTTTCCCTCCAGAAATTTCATGAAAAACAATCTGTTGGACTGCTGCTTCCCTTTGTGATCAAATGGATCGCTTCCAAATGCAAACATACCACATACCTACACACTGAACATTAGAGGAGAATGACTTCTTTAGTGTTGCAAAGTGTGGCACTCACATAGTGTACTTCTTAGGATGATACACTAGGAGTGGGAGGATTCAGCCCTGAAAGCCTACTAAGTCGCTTTAGGCCAGGGATAGGCAAAGTTGGCTCTTCTATGACTCGTGGACTTCAACTCCCAGAATTCCTGAGCTAGCATGATTGGCTCAGAAAGTCTGGGAGTTGAAGTCCACGAGTCATAGAAGAGCCAACTTTGCCAACCCCTGCTTTAGGCCAAACAGTCTGTCTCAGCCCAAACTACTTCATAGGATTGTTACTATGGAGGAAAACCAGAGAATATGCCAACCTAGGGCTCCTAATGAAAGGTGAAATATGAAGAAAAAAATCTACTTTTACTAGAATCTTGAGATCTACCAACATAACATGATGCAACAATCTATTTAGACTTAAGAAATTCTGAGTCCAGCAGTCTAGAGTGGAATACAATTACAGTTTCTCCATGCAAAAACACACTTCTGATAAGTTCCCCTATCCACTAGTTATTTTAGCCATACAGCTAAAGACGAGGAGAGCCATTTTATTGTTGTTACTATTAACAACAATAAAACTGGGAAACTGAACCCTTGAGGATCTTCTAGAGATCATCCAGAAAACTATAGGAAGATTCCAGTTTACAATCCATTTCTGAAATAGTGCAAAATGAGTGGTCTGCATAGTATACTTCCCATTATTAAGCTGCAGATAAATGAATAGGTGTGGAGGACTGCTGTGAGAAATGTTAACCTGCTGCTTGCCGATGCACTAGAACTCTGTGGGTCTGTGTGTTCTTTCTTTTCTGAAGAAATATCTCCATGTGATGGATAATCAATGGTTAATAATCTAAATTGCCTACAGAATTAGAAGCAGAGGAGTTATGTTCTGAGAAGCTGGCTGTTGTGCTTATGTCTTCCTTGGGTTCTTCTCCTTGGCTTGTTTTAAACCAGGACGAAAACAGAGATATGGATTAGGTAACATTTAGCCAGATCCAAAGTCCTTCCAATTTCTTTATGGGCTGCCTGCAGAAAATTGAATGCGTAAGAGCTCCATGCCCATCTTGTGTCAGAAATCTGTCTCCCAAATTTCCAGAAGTGGTCTATGAATGAAATCTGTTGGCCATTACAGCAGGGAACATTAGAAAGTCTGCTTGTTTCAAAACTGGCAGTTATAAAAACCGGTGTTTTTTTCTGGGTTGATGCATGTTAACATTTCTTTATTTTTTTGCCAAAGTCCAAGCCAAAGTCAACTTAGCGCTGCTGAGAAACCATATCACTTCCTGTGATATTCACTGCTGCTCTCCAGACTACAGCAGCTCTGCATCGGTCCATGTGCTCAGTTCCTGACTGCAATTATATATTTTTTTCCACTATAAAATATAATGGAGTTGCATGTTGCACTCACTCCCAGGCCCTCATTAGTTATAGCACAAAGCTGTACGATTCAACATTGCCTGATACTGTAAGGGAGATCTGACTACAATCATCAATGAGTGTTTTGCAGAGAGATCAGAGATGCAGAAGGAAGGAATAACAGCCAAAAAACGAAAATAATCTTGCATGTGATTCTGATATTAGTGGTCTAGAGCAGGGGTGTCAAACTCACGTCGTCACAGCAGCGTCACATGATGTATCAGGATTTCCCCCCCCCCCTTTGCTAAACTGGGCAGGGGTGGGGCCAGCACCAATGTTCCCTCTAAACTGTGCGGCTGTGCGGCTGTGCGGCTGTGCGGCTGTGCGGCTGCGCACATGATAAGAAAATGCCGCGCAGCAGTTTCCAATTGCTGCGTGGCATTTTCTAATGTCAGAGGGAAGCTTAAAGCGCGGCCGCGCACGTGATAAGAAAATGTCGTGCCGCAGTTTCCAACTGCCGCACGGCATTTTCTAATGTCAGAGGGAACATTGGCCAGCACGTGACGAATCTGTCCTGTGGGCCGTGAGTTTAATACCCCTGGTCTAGAATCTAAGTTATATTATTTTGGGCAATCCATGGACATTTCAGTTGAGGTTTCCCAACTGCCTACATAGTCAGGATTCGCAGTCATGATTTCGTCCTATTTCTATAGATCAAAGCTGTTGTTCTTTCAGTTCTGGATCTATATCACTGGCATGAATATCATTCTGGGGTTGAGAACAGATATTGGCATTGTCTGGAGGTGTGCAAGGTGACAGCAACAATTCTCCATGCTATCTGTTATGTCTTTATTTTTTTAATTTACAATAGCAAAACAACAAAGCTCAGAAGCAAAAAAAAAACATCCCGGAGAAAGAGAAAATAAATCCAAATTTAGTCCAGTAAAAATCAGATGATTCTGAGGTGCAGATATGTATTGTGTTGGAACTGGTCTTTCAAACTGGGAGAGCTTTTGCCAAATCTCAAGTTGTTTCCAAATGAAATGTTGCATTTTAAAAAAAAATCGTGTTTAGGCTAGGTAAGTGAAAGATATATCTGAATTAGGTCTCTCTCACAACATACCAATTTCAGGATACAGGTAGTCCTCGACTTACAACAGTTCACATAGTGACCATTCAAAGTTACAACGGCACTGAAAAATTATGATCATTTTTCACACTTATGACCATTGCGGCACCCCCATGGTCACGTGATTTACATTTGGATGCTTGACAGTTGGTTCATATTTATGACAGTTGCAGTGTCCTGGGGCCACGTGATCCCCTTTTGCGACCTTTTGACAAGCAAAGTCAATGGGGAAGCCAGATTCACTTAACAACCGTGTTACTAGCTTAACAACCACAATTATTCACTTAACAATTGTGGCAAGAAAGAATAGAATAGAATAGAATAGAATAGAATAGAATAGAATAGAATAGAATAGAATAGAATAGAATAGAATAGAATAGAATAGAATAGAATAGAATTCTTTATTGGCCAAGTGTGATTGGACACACAAGGAATTTGTCTTTGGTGCATATGCTCTCAGTGTACATAAAAGAAAAGATACATTTGTCAAGAATCATGAGGTACAACACTTAATGATTGTCATAGGGTACAAATAAGCAATCAGGAAACAATATTAATATAAATCATAAGGATACAAGCAACAAGTTATAAGTGGGAGGAGATGGGTGATAGGAACAATGTGAAGACTAATACTAATATTAATGTAGCCTTAGTGAATAGTTAGACAGTGGTGAGGGAATTATTTGTTTAACAAAGTGATGGCATTTGGGAAAAAACTGTTCTTGTGTCTAGTTGTCTTGGTGTGCAGTGCTCTATAGCATCGTTTTGAGGGTAGGAGTTGAAACAATTTATGTCCAGGATGCGAGGGGTCAGTAAATATTTTCACAGCCCTCCTTTTAACTCGTACAGTATACAGGTCCTCAATAGAAGGCAGGTGGGCAGTAATTGTTTTTTCTGCAGTTCTGATTATGCTCTGAAGTCTGTCTCTGTCTTGTTGGGTTGTGAAATGGGACAAAACTCACTTAACAAATGTCTCAATTAACAACAGAAATTTTGGGCTCAATTGTGGTCGTAAGCATGTATCCCTGTCTCGTAAAATTTTTTTAACTGTTCTTTGAGCCACTTCTTCACTGCAGTTTTCACTTCCTCGTCACTGGAATAATGTTTGCATCTCACCATCATCTCTTCGGCCCCATGAAAGAGGGTTTGAGAGGCAAACATTATTCCAGTGATGAGGAAGTGAAAACAGCAGTGAAGAAGTGGCTCAAAAAAACAATCAACAAAATTTTACGAGGCAGGGATACATGCTCTCATTCGAAGGTGGAACATTGCTATTGAGAGAAATGGTGACTATGTTGAGAAGTAGGGATGTGATCCACAGAGGACCAGCTTCATTTTGATGTATGCTACATGTTCCTGTGTTGGTAATTATACCTGTCCTAAAGAAAATGGCATTACTTTTTCACTCACCCTCGTATATAAAATGATTGAAGTATTTTATAACTAGGGTACCTCCCAAATGGAAGTACACTGGAAATGTAAAAGAATTTCACATAGAAAGTATGAGGTTTGCAAAGTTTTAAATAAACTCATCAACAAATGTTTCAGCCTGTTAAAAAGGTACACGTGCTAATTTAATTCTTCAATTTAACATTATTTGAAAAGTACCCTTCTAGAGGAAACATTAGTCCTTGTTTCACATGGGAAAGTATCCCTTGTCTAATATAGTTCAATCTACACTAAATCTGTAGATCATTTAAAATAAGGGAAAATCAGTTTATCTATTTAAGTATTGACTGTATATGTAAATTGAATTAACTGGCTAAAGAAGATACAGTTGCTTAACTAAGCTCGCTTTCAGCAAGTAATATCTTCATAAACAGATTTCTGTGTATCCTGAGATACCCAGCAGCACACATTATGTAGTCCACACTGAACAATGTATCAAATATCAGAGTGGTTATTCAATCCATAATAAAAAAAAACATTAGAAGAGGCACAAATCTGGGGTTTAATACCAGAATACAGTACTACCAGAAGTGGGTTTCTCCCGATTCGGACCGGTTCACGCGAACCGGTAGCAATCCGCTGGTGACATCATGATGATGTCACGGAACTGGTTCGGTCGGTGCTGGTCCGTGGACGCGGTCATCTTTTTAAAAAAAATTTAATTTTTGCAAAAAAAAAATTGCATTTGGGGGGGGATTTTTCCGGCTTTTTTTTCTTCTGAGCATGCTCAGAAGCCAAATTTCTGGCACTGCGCATACATCACTATCTTGTTTTTGACTTTTTTTTTGAATTTTTTTTCACACGCGCCAACGAGGCGCACCCACGTTGCGCGGGAGGAAGCGAACCGGCAGCAAGGTAAGTTAGAACCCACCCCTGAATACTATCTCATATATTCAATCCTCTTTACTTTAGTTTCCAAAATATTTTGGGTGCCATGCATCAAAGAGATGCCAGGATGAACACCCTTGATGGGATGTTTTGAGCTGCATACCTAATCTTTCACACATCAAAAAAATAAATGAAACCAGGAAATCTTCAATGAACTAAAGCTTCCTGTTTTGTTTGAACTTGAATGCTATGGTTACCAGCTTTGGGCAACAGGTTTCACAGTTTTTAATCTGAAGCTCATTTACATGGTTACTTATTTGCATGAATAGGAAATTACAATTAAGTAGAATTTTTCTATTTTTACTGTTGCAGGGTGTGATTAAAGGCAGAAAGGATGTATGAATAGATATCATAACTTTCAGACATGTGAAATAATAAAGAAATATATAATAATGCAATAGAGACAATGAAAAAAAATCACTAGCCTACATATGCAGAGTGCTGTGACTATTTATACAGTATTTTTTCCAGGACTGTAACTAGAGTTTACATAATTCCTCCAGCATCGAGCTAAGCATACAGCACAATATTCCAGAATGCCTAGCCCACTTTTAAAAAATGCATCAGAATTTTTGTGGAAATCTGTATTGTTTGCAAATCTTGCCCTACTTAAGGCTTCCATTTAAACTAATAAATTGAGACAGAGAAGTCAGGAAAGAAATTGATATTCCACTAATCTAATTGATAAGTAGTTTATCTTCATCAACAGTAAGTGAAAACAGAGTCACCAGTTCTAGTCATAGAGGATTTAGATGAAATGATTTCATGATTTTTTTGTGAATTAACTAACAAGGACAGACTTATAGTACAACTTTTTTTACCACACAAAGATCCTCCTATTCTTCCCACTTTCCTTATCAAGCGATGCCTACAAATTAAGAAGAATTTATACATATGGTAAAATTGAGACAAAAGTGTAACTATGAAGGATTCCTCATGTCCATACTACCTTATACCTCATTATTATTATTATTATTATTATTATTATTATTATTATTATTATTATTATTATTGTTGTTGTTGTTGTTGTTGTTGTTGTTGTTGTTGTTATTATTATTATTATTATTATTATTATTATTATTATTATTATTATTATTATTATTATTATTATTATTATTATTATTATTATTATCATCATCATCATCTCTTTTATTCATTAAACATGAAACTCAGTCAACTGATCATTTAAAAAGTGTCACAAATACCACTGACTGGTGCTAATGGTTTCTGTCAGGTTGCTGCCAGCGTCCTAGGTATCAACCAAGTATCTTCTTAAAATATATTCTTCTTCTTCTTATTCTTCTTATTCTTCTTATTCTTCTTATTCTTCTTATTCTTCTTCTTCTTCTTCTTCTTCTTCTTCTTCTTCTTCTTCTTATTATTATTATTATTATTATTATTATTATTATTATTATTATTATTATTATTATTATTATTATTATTGATTTAAATGTTATTTTCACAAGATATTGTACAGGTAACCCTCGACTTACAACCATTTGCTTAGTGACCATTTGAAATTATGACAGAATTGAACAAAGTGACTTATGACCAGTCCTTGCACTTACAACTGTCATAATACCCCCGTGGTCATGTGACCAAAATTTGGGCACTTGGCAACTGGCATGTATTTATGATAGTTGCAATGTCCCAGGGTCACATGCTTGCCATCTGCAGCCTTTCTAGAAGGCTTCTGTCAAGCAAAGTCAATGGGGGAAACCAGATTTGTTTAATGACCATGGGATACACTTAATGACCATTGTGTGCAAAAATGACCATTGACCAACTGTGGCCAAAAAAAAGGTTGTAAATCAGGCATAACACAATGATTGCCTCACTTTGTGATGGAGGTTCTTGTCCCAAATGTGGTCATATGTCAAGAACTACCTATAATTTACAGTCTAATTCTCCATCTAAACATTCCAAAACACAACTGCGATATATTAAAAAAAATTCTGCCACTTAAAACAGCATTTCTTATTCTTTTCACATGAGTGAATCTGTTTCTATTTTTCATGCCAGCTTTTCCTCATGCTTAACAATTCGGCTTAAGAATCTAAATATTTGAAACATTCATTCTGATGGCAGGAGAGTTCTTCTCCTGTTGAGGGCAATGATATAGAATCAAAGAGTAAAGTCTGTCAGAAATTAGGAGTTGCATTTAGATTTCCACTATTGAGTTTCAAAATTCTACCCTCTAGAAAGATCTCATTGGCTTTCAGAATCCATGCTTAACAATCAAATCTGCTTTCAGTCTGATCTTAAGAGCTGCTAAGTGCTTTCTTCCTATGCTACAACTCTAGAAACCCCTGATGAACAAAAGATAATAGAACGTTATCAATGTTATGGGTTTAAAACTATCTATAGTGGTACCTGGATATGCATCATTAATTGGTTCCGGGAAGTGTGATGAGTACCAGAAACGATGAGTACCAAACAAATTTTTCCCATAAGGAATAATGTAGTGAGTCACAAGGCAACCGATACCGACAAGTTCTAGCTTGTGCTTTGAGTACCAACCAACGCTGAGTACCAGGACAACATTTTCACATAAAAAAGCATTGAGTATCAAGTTCGATGAGTTTCAAAGCAGTTGAGTACCAAGGTACTACTGTAATAATAATTAAAAACACTGGTGCTGTTTTCATTTTTAGAATAATAGCACTTTACTTATATACCGCTTCATAGTGCTTTACAGCCCTCTCTAAGCGGTTTACAGAGTTCAGCATATTGCCCCCAACAATCTGGGTCCTCATTTTACCGACCTCGGAAGGATGGAAGGCTGAGTCAACCTTGAGCCTAGTGAGATTTGAACAGCTGAACTGCTGAACTAGCAGTCAGCCTGCAGTTGCAGCATTTAACCACTGCACCACTTCAGCTCTTAAGGGGGAGAACTTAGAAGGGGGAGAACTGAAATGTACAAGGAATCTCCTGGTCATAAGTATGTCTTTCACTCTTGCACATCTCAAGCTGTTCTCAAGTGCCATGAAGAATGTGAAAAGGCTCCATTGTGACACTTAGGGCTTAATACCAGTGAGTACTTAATGCTTAGAGCAGTGTTTCCCAACCTTGGCCACTTGAAGATGTCTGGACTTCAATTTCCAGAATTCCCCAGCCAGCGAATGCTGGCTGGGGAATTCTGGGAGTTGAAGTCCAGACATCTTCAAGTGGCCAAGGTTGGGAAACACTGGCTTAGAGCAAACATATAGGCACACACCTCCCCTAAACAATTATATTTGACATGGGCATATCTGGCAGCTATTTCTGAAGGCTGCAAGTCAAGTTTTTTTTTCTTTGCTATCAAGGTAAAATGTCTGCAATCCTTCAAACAAATGAGCAACAACTGTCTTTTTATCATGTTGTACAATTTGTTGATTTTCTGGGAAGGTATCAAGTTTGCTCAGTGGGGTAATAATCAGATTCTGATCAGAAAAATCCTTTGTAAACTCCAACACACTTTGGCACACTTACCATACAGTATTTTATAAGAAAGCAATTAGCCTTTCTTGGTCAGACAAGCTGGGGGAAAGTATGGTAAAGCATATAATAGTAAAATTCATTTTAAAAACACGACTCAAAACTTAGAAGTAGTAGAAATACACATGTCAAGTAAATTACACATGTCAAGCTTAATCCACCCGAGCTCACCCCCGAGTATGGTTGTTGAATGGTTGCTGATGTCTTTTTTATACGGTGTTTTTAAATTTTATATTGTTTTTAATTAATATTTATTATTGGTTTATTCTTGTATTTTTCTCTGTTGTACGCCGCCCTGAGTCCTTCGGGAGTTGGGCGGCATATAAGAATACCAAATAAATAAAATAAATAAATTGAACCTTCAATAAATGATCAAACTGTCCATGGCTTTTATGTACTGTAAGAGAAGACTAAAAATATCATAACCTCTACCCCCGTGCTATATATACTTATAAATATAATTTCCATAAGAAGGATAAGTTGGAATGGAGTTTTTACTGGATATTCTTGCTGATTTCCAGCAATACTGTAAAACTGTTCAATGTAATTGTCTAGTACTTGAAAAGATATCATTTGAGTCAGTGCCCTGTTCTTTGATAATATTCTAATTGAACTGATGGATTAATTAATTAGGGGAGTGTAGGGTCAATCCACCATTTAATTTGCTCTCATTGTGATTTGTATTAAGTAAATGTGTAATTTTATAAACATTTAAGCAGGCCTCCTAATTATACATGGGTCTTATTCCCACTTATAATAATGCACAGCAAAGTAGGGCAAGGGGAATTAATCCGATGTCAGAAATGTCATGACATAGATCTCACTCTTTTCTACACATGCTTCTATATCATTTACACGTCCCAAAATGGCAGAGCTTGCAATATAACACTGCTCTCTTTATTCTGCTGAGAACCTGTGGATGGCACTAATAAGACAGATAATTCCTTTTGAATTTCTATCATAATGCTCATTATAGCTCTCTTCACCGGCATTCCAGAAGAGAAAAAAAACGCATTGGATGCCTACATCATATCCTTCACCAAGGCTTAGTTTTCTGCAGGAGAAAATGGCACATGTGTTTGCTGGCCAGTGAGACTCATTCTCTGAATGGGAACTATAGTATTTTCAAGTAAATGTGAACAGAACATTGTCTCATTCTTTCTTGTTCAGTTCAGGTAATCCTCAACTTACAACAGTTCATTTAGTGACCATTCAAAGTTACAAGAGCCCTGAAAAAAAGTGACTTAGGTCCATTTTTCACACTTATGAAAAGCAGCATCCCCATGGTCACATGATTTACACTTGGATGCTTGACAACTGACTCACATTTAGGATGGTTGCAGTGTCCCGGAGTCATGTGATCCCTTTTGCGACCTTCTGACAAGCAAAGTCAATGGGGAAACCAGATTCATTTAACAATCGTGTTACTGTTTTAAGAACTGTAGTGATTCATTTAAGAAATGTGGCAAGAAAAGTCATCAAATGGGGCAAAGCTCACTTAACAAATTTATCACTTAGCAACATACATTTTAGGCTCAATCGTGGTGGTACATTAGCAATAGCAATAGCACTTAGACTTATATACTGCTTCATAGTGCTTTACAGCCCTCTCTAAGCCGTTTACAGAGTTCAGCATATTGCCCCCAACAATCTGGGTCCTCATTTTACCCACCTCAGAAGGATGGAAGGCTGAGTCAACCTTGAGCCGGTGGGATTTGAACAGCTGAACTGCTGAACTAGCAGTAGCCTGCAGTGCTGCATTTAACAACTGTGCCACCTCGGCACATTGACGTCTATCGGTATAAACAGGTCTGAAAAAGAGAAGATAAGGATACTTGGGGGGGGGGACTGTCCTCCTAATATTTCTCACCACACACATTCTCTGGAATCCCTAAAGATACCTTATTTCACATTATGACCCTGGCAAAATGTAGGTTAATAACAGTATATTCCTACCTCACTGCGTGTGATAAAGGAGATGCAGTCCACCTTCTTAACAAACAAAATGCCTGTTCGGTGGTTAGGTTTCCATCTGTGTAGAACTCTGTCATTAAGCATCCCTATGTATTTGCTGTAAAGGCATCGCTGACTCCATCCGCCAATTCCTCCTATTGCCCACTCCTCCTGTCCTATCTACTGCAATGATCAAAATTCTAGCGATTTTTTTTTTGTTTTTAAAAAGTTTAGTACTTTAGAAGGAAAAAGGAGGGGGAAAGGGGGGAAAGGTTTCCCCCCCCTTTTTTTTAAGTAAGGCCAAAGAATTTGAAAGAATGCAATAAATTTTGTAAATAAAAATGGTGACAGTTCACCAAGATTACTAGGTGCAAATAGAAATACACGTTATTTTCATAGCAAGGAAGATAAAGCAGGAATGGTTCAACTGAATACTTTATTGAAAGAGGAAAATATGTTGTTATTTGGATATCACTTCTGGAATTGGTGCTTGTGAAGAAAAAAATGAAACGTTGATCTTGGTTTTGTTGATTAGAAAGATTTGGTGTTATAGAAATGGCTAGTTATATATTAGTGTGTAAAGGGAAAAAGTTGAAGTTGGAGTGGGTTTATCTTGTACTGTGCTAGGAAGAGTTGGAGGTCAATGCCTCTTTTTCTTTTTTCTTTTTCTCTTCCCCCTTGTATTTCACACCCCCTTTTCCCCGTTCCCTTTCCCTCCCTTAATTTCCTATTTTCTTGTCTTTTCCGTACTTTATATAATAAAATAAAAATGATAGAAAGTGAAAATTCTAGCGATGATGTTATTAAACTGAGAAACAGCATGAAGAACAGAACTGGTGAGCAACAGGCAGGAGGAATCTTATCTTCTATCGAAACAGGAGATCTACAGATAAGACACTATTAGCTAGCTTACCACGGTAACTTTACCAACCATCTGCTTTAGTAGCAAAATCACAATTGTCAAGATATCTGTTTGGAAAGAGTTACAGTTTTCCTGCTGCTGCATTTCACATGCTTTAATGGTAACACCTATCAATCCACCAATTACTTTTCGGACTAGAAATTTACACATGGATATTAATTGGAATATTTCAAGTCAACTTTGGTGGAAACATCAATGCTTTGAGTAGACCTGACATGGTGTAGACCAGGTATAGAATATTTGCTGCATTGAGAGACTTCTATAAATCTACTCCTATAAAGGCTTTGAAAGAGAAGAAAGTAAATCAACTATTATCAACCTTAAACAGTTAAACACTTTCGTTTGATTAGCTTTTGAAAAGAGATGCAAGGGGACTTTAAAGTTCCCAAACTATCGGCTGGTTTAAGTTGTCAATCACTAACTGTGGCAAGATGGTTTAAGCTTCTGCAGTGGATTTCTCAATCATTTAATTGTCTTGGCATGGAAGATGGCATGCCAGCTGATTTAGGACATTTCGTTCACACATGTGAGGATATATAGATCAGACACAGACCTCTCACAGCAATTCAATGGGGAAATGACAGCATAGCCTCTGTCCTTGACTTTGATGGTAAAGTACAAGCAAATGCCAATGGGGAGCACATGGTTCTTACATCCCTAAATTTAGATCTATGAAACCAGGACAGAAATTCTTCAAGGATTACAACTAAAAATCAGTGAGATTACACGAGATTCATTTAAATTTTAAAGAGTAGCTTTTGTGGGCTGAGTTTTTTTCTTTTTTCTTTTTTCTTTTCAGAATTGGCACGGCAGACTCCACCTACATGTTGATCTGCAGCAAAGTAAAAAGTTAGCAGGTTATATGCTGATAGCACCAGCCTGCCTTTTGTTGATGCATATCATTTAATAGATTTCTTAACTTTCCCATATTTTCACACGCTATCATGAGGGCACGAACTTGCAGATATAGCACAACAACTCAGCATATTGTATTGGCCCTGAAACAACTGAGGGAAGAGGGAAGTGCTCCTGAAATGGTAATTTGAGTAAAGTATGACTCAGGATATTTTGGAAGCTACCCACCTTAAAAAAGCTCGCATAGTTTCACATAGTTATGGAGCCAATTATGAAATCACAGAAAGACAATGAATCCAGCATGGATCAGGCATTTCTTCCACCCACAATAATCCACTTATATTCAGCTCAGGGAAAAGAGTGGAAGATGGAGGCAGGGTGAGGGGGACTTCAATATGAGAGAAGTGTTACTGAAGTGGATCAAATGCCTCTCTAATGCAATTTTCTCTTCCCATACAATTCAACCATCTGTGAAATACACAAGCACAATAAAACCCTCTCATGTGCATTTTCATCAGCTGATGTTGAGAGGCAATATGGACAGCAAGGGACAGCTTCGGATACTAAGCAAAACTAATAAGAGGGCTGGGACTGTATCCCTTATAAGCACAAACGTTCACATGCAAGTTATAGTTGTAAAAGGTTTGTTCATGTGGTAAGAACATATATATTACAGAATACACACAATTATAGAACCACATATCCCATTATCTGAGGGTAATGGTAACCTTTTTATGAGCACCTTCTGGGGATGGGAGGGGTAAGCGACGCGTGCAAGATGGTATTGTTGCACAAGTGAAGCAAATATGTTATATATTTCATTTTTATTATGGTAACTGATATAAACTACAGATATGCCATGATGTGTACAGTGACATTATGGCTTTTCCCAGGTGGCTATGCCCTCCTTCCACACATCCAACTATCTTCACAAGACTCACATATCACAGTAGTATTGGCTGGCAAAAGACCTCCAAGACAGAAGGTGAGCAGATCATATAGCATGAATACATATTCAAGAGGATCTATTTATATTCATGAGATCGTTCTTGTCATTACTACACAACTATATCACTGGTAGGGTTGCTGCTGGCATGCAATGCATCCTTGTGCAGAATTTTACTTAGCAGCACACACACACACACACACACACACACACACACACACACACACACACACCAAATCCCAATTCTTAGAGTTTGATAAGATGTGTTTCTGCTGCTGGCAATTCTTAGTTATCGATATGTACCCAGAATCATAGTGCCTTCCTCATGCAGTGCCCTTATAACTTATACAATTTTGCACATTAGGCTGTGGCAACCTGTATAACCCAATTTCACGCATTGTTCAAGAACTGAAAATAAAGATTTCATTCTTCTTGATCATAGATAGTATAATATATACTGTATGGCTCCTATGTTGCCTCCTATCTATAACTTTATCCATTACTTTTTCAATATATAGTCCATAGCACACTAACTATTATAGTGCATAAGCTAAAGGGCTGGGCTCATCAAAAAAAATAATCACAAGATCTCATTAATTCACCAAAATGCTATACATTATAGAAAATGTCTGCTTTGCTTGTAGTATTTTATATTGTTCTGCAGCTTAGATCACAGAGACTATTAGCATCTTGTGATTTAGATACCAATAGTCTGCTTGGTATGTAAAGTATGTCCATGTGCTTCCTGTTGTGGTGGGTTTCAATGTTATGACACTTCCTGGCCTCTTAATGAGCAATTCAATCACACCAGGTTTTTTTACGGGACAATTTTGAAATGCCCAGGTATAGAATTACTACCAGTAGTTTGGAACTTGGTGATGCTAAAAAAAAAACCTTCACTGCCCAGGAATTTAATAAAATTACAACAAATGTAATTTACTCTGAATAAGTTCCATAGATTGGATAATGCAGCATTTTGTCTTTGAACAAACAGCATCTGATTATTCCATGTCTCCAAGTCTCTCTTTTGTCAGGTTACTCTGTTCTAGAACAGCCTGTTAATGTTTACCTAAGGAGAAAATATTTTTGTAGATGTGATGATTTTACTCAATTCTGTATCTTCCCAGTGTCATTATTCCACATACTGCCCTGATAACAAGCTTTGCCTTGAGATAAAATTGCACACTGGACCATCTTATGACATTGTAGAGAAAAAAAGTCTGTGTGAGTGAGAGAGAGAGAGAGAGAGAGAGACAGACAGACAGACAGACAGACAGACAGACAGACAGACAGACAGACCAATCCATGATAAGAAAAACAAACCAGGCATGATGTCTGATTTCACTACCATCAAAAAAGATAGCCTAATGGGTAGCAAACAAGGGGCTGTGAGACAAAAGTACCTCAATTGATGCTCCAAAATCTAACCATAGAGTGAAGTTGCTCAGGAAGCTGTAAGACTGGTGTTTCTGTAGCTTTTTCTCCTTTCATACTTCTGTGTGGACATTTCTAACGCCCACCCTTTTTGCTTGCTAGAGCAGCACCTTAATTGAATCAACACAAATTTACAAATAATGTGCAAGATTTCATTTTCAAGAATACTTCATCAAAACAAGTTGGTACACAATGATGGACAATACTTGAGATGTTATGTGATACAACACCACCTCACAACCTTCCGATCTGGTGTGCTACTACCAGAAGTGACATGACCATATTGTTTTGGGGAGAATGAGGGTAAGGAAAAGAGCATAAGGTTGCACACTCTCAGGGCTGAAAGGGTTCCTGATGGCACCAAGCCTCTCAAAATCTACTGGGATGAAGCAAAAAATAAACAGACCTTAACTACCTATTGAAGACTTAAAGTTTGAAGACTTAAAATCCTGTTGCTATTCTGTCTAGATTGACTGTGTTTCTCCTGCCACATAGCAGATTCTTTTGATTCCAACCAGGCACCACATAAATACTACACACAGAATTGCCCAAAGCACACATTCTGCTAGAGAGAAATTATCTGAGGATGGGCTCCAGCACAAGTCCAAAAGTTTGGAAAACTAAACCTCTGATCCCAGTGAGCAACCCAGATTGGATCCTGCAGATTCCTTTCTTTCTAACCCTAACCCCCCAAAAAATGGGGAGGGGGCATAGAACATAATTCCCCGAGAGAGTTTTATCTGAAGCATTCTAAGCTTAGTAAACAATATATTTCTAGAAAACTTCTTTCTTTGTTTCTTCTTAACTGTAATCTTCCCTTTCTGGGTCTGCTTTCATTCAATGTTTCAATGCTGTACACATTTCATACAATCATAGATTCAAGGACCATTTATGCAATTGGATCCAATCCCCTGGTTAGTGTTTTCTCAGGGGTGTTTTCTCCAAATTAAATAGGACTCACTTAATAAAGTTTAATGCCCTACAACATGCATCATCTTTATAGTACAACCCAGGGGAGGGTTCCAGTTACATTCACTACCGGTCTGCATCGCGAGCATGTGCGGAAGTGAAATCGCATCCCACGAAGTGCGATTTCATTTCCGCGTATGCTCGGGACGACATTGCAAGCCGAAACACAGCTGAGGAGCTTCTCAGCTGTGTTTCGGAGGAAGAATAAAGGTCAGTATTCACACAAGGGCGGGTGGGAGGGCTTTTTCCTGACAGCTCAGCACGCGGAGAAGCACCAAAAAATGACGTCATCGCCGGGCTCCTACCACAGCTGCGCTCCGCACCGCACCAGTAGGAACCCACCACTAGTACAACCTAATATCATTCAGAAAGAAGACTCACTGTGTTTGGGAACCAATGAAAAGCTTCCAGAGACAATGGTTGGATTTGGGGCAGGTGCTGTATACCAGAGTTATCAAACCTTCAACTTGGTCAGCCTGTTTCTGACACAATCATTCTTTTGATTGTCAGGCAATAATGCTTCAATGCCTTTAATTCAACTGGCTCCTCTGCAACATTAAAAAAAAAGATTGGTGGAAACTATGATAGCTATGAATGACGACATCTGACATTGACTGGGAGTTGTGCCAATCGTAGCAAAAATGCGGGAAGGCAGACTCAGATGGTATGGACACATTGTATGTGGTAAAGAAGGCTCGGTGGCAAGGACAGCCATGCGTCTGGACCCTGATGGCAGACCCAAGAAAAGGTGGATGGATCATATCAAGGAGGACATGAAATACATGGGTGTCGCCCCTGAAGATGTCCTGGATTGACCCAAATGGAGAGGGCTTTGCTGACAAGGGGATCCTGTCATAGTGCAGGAATAACACTAGGAAGAACAAGAAGAAGAGATAGCTGGAAAGTAACTACGACTGGAAGTATAATAACAATGAGTAGATGCATACACACACACACATATACACACACGCACAATGGCTCAGTGGTTAAAGACACTGAATTTATCAGCTGGAAAGCTGACATCCTCGATTCGAGATCCAAGCACCATGTGACAGTGTGAGCTCCTGTCCTTGCCCCAACTCCTGCCCATCTAGCAGTTCAAAAGGTGCCTCTTCAGTGGGAAGATAACAATGTTCCATGTTCCATATAATCACCATATAATCATATAGCCACATGACCACGGAAATGTCTTCAGACAATACTGGCTCCCTCAGCTAAGAAATGGAGATGCACGCCACCCCCTAGAGTTGAACGTGTGTGTGTGTGTGTGTGTGTGTGTGTGTAGGTATATATATATAAATATATATTCAATAAAAGGATATTTTAAAAAAATAAAAACAAAACAAAATCCCTTTTCTCCTTTTGCCCACATCTCTAATTCTTTTGGACAACTCTCTTGGATTAATGCCCAATTCTGAAGATATTAATATTTCAGGATGCAACATCCTTTATAACTACAACCATTATAGGATTCCATGAAAATTTCAAACACTAAATAGAATTAACATACATGATACATGCACTTTAGTATGCTTTTTTTCTTTTTTCAGAAGGAAAAGTATGCTACATTTGTTTCTTTAAGAATACTGAACAACTGTTTCTTAGCAGAAAGGTAAATTGATAATTCCCTTCTCATCCCAGGATAGTTTTGCCTCTATAAGTTGCAGGAACATGTTTTTCTTTTACATCCAACTCCAGGAAGGGTAGGGCTTCTGGCTCTCTCAATAACAAACCTCCCACTTGGCAGGGCACAAGTTGAAAATTTATGAAGGTGCACTATGAAGCCGTAAATATGCCTGCAAGAAAGGATCTTTTTGAGTGGCAGAGCTAAGTATCTTCCAAACTTGATAAGAAAGGCTTTATGAAATAGCTAGACATCCCATGACCAGTGCGATCATCATTGCTTCAGAGGTATTTCCTTAGACAGATAAACAGGAGAGTTTTAATTAGTATATAGACGACGTATTGTGTATTCTGCAAATCACATCTTTGATGGACTTAGTAAATCAAAGTACATCTTAGTACACCAACAACAGACAATTAGTAGCAGCCTGGTTTTGTGCTTTCAAATTGTTGTTATTTTAACTAGTTGTGTTCAACTCTCGGCAGACTTTAAAGGCAACTGCTCTCCATGCTATTCGGTCAACATAGCTTCTTTCAATTTTTGGATGTTCAACTGTATCAGATTTGATGTTATCAAGCCAGCGTGTTCTTTGCTTGCCTTTTCTTCTTGTTCCACTAACCATTCCTAGCATCATTGCCCCCTCCAATGAATTTGTACGCATGGCCAAAATAAATCAGGCATAGTCTTATTATTTTAGCTTCTAGTGACGTGTCTGGTTTTTATACGATTTAACACCTTTCTGTTAGTTACTTTGGCTGTCCACGGTATACACAGTAATTTACGCCAGCTTTCAAATACAATACGTTAATTTTCTCAATCAGAAGGTACAATGACAAGGGGCGTATGTTTAGTTGTGTCCATTGTAGTGTTTGTGAAGCAAAAACTAAGTGTAAAACCACAGAAAGTGCAATCAGTGCTTTTATATATACAATACAAAAGGCAGACTCTCCAAATGCATTTTGGTCACAAACAGCTCTTAACCAAAGATAATTTCAGCTATCATAATTCATATAATTGCCATCACTTTATCCTCTTGTAATCTTGAATACATTTGGTGGAAGCTAGAAGGGTTTCTTTCTTTCTTTTTTTACTTTTTTCACTTCCATTGAGAAGCAAGTGTGTTGTAAACAACATCACAAGTAACCAAAAGGCCCGGTTGTGGGCCACAGCCCGGGGTTGGGGACCCTGGTTAACAATTATTTTTTTAAATAAAACCTCTAACAGACCCTTGTTTGATATAACAATCCTTTACTTTCTCAACTTTTTAAGGAGACTAGAATACTTCAGAATTTTATCATGGTGGAGCTAATGGAATTGACTAAGATGGTGAAATTGACTTATTTGGAGATAGAAGATCTTGTCTAGCTTTTTTCCAACTGGAAACCACTTTCGGACTCTTTTCTTGAAACTGAAAGAAATGCAACTATAATTTTGGGATTTGATGATTATGATTACAGAAATGCTTTGTATTATTGTTGATTTTAGAATAAGAGGTTAATGTACTTATTTTATATTTATATCTATATTGAAGAAAGTTGGAAGCTACTCTTTTTCTATTTTCCCCTTTCTTTTCCTTTTCTGCACTTCTAATTTTGCCTTTTTCTCTGACCTTTTTTCCATATATATATATATATATATATATATATATATATATATATATATATATATATATATATATATATATATATATATATATATATATATATATATATATATATATATATATATATATATATATATATATGATATATATATATGATATATATATATATGATATATATATATGATATATATATATATGATATATATATATGCTATATATATATATGCTATATATATATATGCTATATATATATATGCTATATATATATGCTATATATATATATGCTATATATATATATATGCTATATATATATATATATGCTATATATATATATGCTATATATATATGCTATATATATATGCTATATATATATATATATATATATATATATATATATATATATATATGCTATATATATATATATATATGAGATATATATATATGAGATATATATATATGAGATATATATATATATATATATATATATATATATATATATATATATATATATATATATATATATATATATATATATATATAGGCTCGAAATAGATCTATAATAGTCTCCCTTTATTTTCATTTATCAGCAAAAAATCCTACACACACACACACACACACACACACACACACACACACACACACACACACACACACACACATATATATATATATATATATATATATATATATATATATATATATATATATATATATATATATATATATATATATATATATACATATTCTAAAAAAGAATTTTATCAATTCAAAATCTTCAGTTAAATGGCATTCTTAGTGAGGCCAACCAAAAATTATCACTTAATAATGTAGTTTGCGTGTTTCTCTCATGGATCAGCAGAGCTATCTTTATTTAAGCCTATAAGTAACTTTCTTTTTTTCTTCTCTAATGTTTTTCCCATCAAGATTCTATTCTAGGAAATTTCTTATTAAAATCCTTGAGGACTAATCTGAATCTTCTAATCCAGCTGCTTGAAGTATGACATGCACCATTACTGATCAGTAGCTATTTCAAGCAATGAAATCTAGACCTTTCTGTTTTTTCCAGATAGCATAACCAAAACAACAGTTCTGCTCCAACAGGATATTGTATCTCTGATAACAAAGTATCCCAACTAAATAAAGTTTGCCTTTCGGGAAACAGAGGCACTTAAAAGTCACCTTACCTATTGAAGAATAATTGATCTAAATGAAGAAAGATCCTTTCAAAACTCATATGACATTATTTAAACCTAACAATTGTCCTTGCCATTTCATCAGGGGTGTCAAACTGGCGGCCCGCGGGCTGGATATGTCACGTGCAGGCCACGCCTACCTCAGCTCCACAAAGGGAAAAACATCACAAAATGTCATGTGACGGCAATGTGATGCCTTGAGTTTGACACCCGTGCCTTAGATGATCAAGATTATGGCCAAATTCTGACATTAATCGTTGATTTTATCCATGTCATAGAGAAACAATTTTTTTTGTAATAGTCATAATTTCTAAGCATTGCTATTTTGTTCTGTCTCTTTCTTCTGCATGTTGTTGACAGTCTGTGCTCCTTCCCATTTCTTTTCATTTTCATAGGATCCCTTGAGTTGAGCCTAGATTCAGAACTAGTCCACAGTTAATCAAAACAGAAGTAAAGATTTCCTATCGCTTTCTCACAGACATGTCATCTGAAGAGTGCAGAGAATAAGTATAATAAATCTTGAGAGTTGATTCTTAACAAAGGTGCAGTTGGGCAAATTATTATAGCAGAAGTTGGAGAACTTCATTATCAACAAAAATGAGAGAAAAAAAACATTAAGCTCTTTTACATTTTCCTGATTCTCACAAGAGTGGGAAAAAAAGTTGAAATGCTCTGGGGAGTTTAAAATAGCTCTCGGCTCAAAAATAAAAATAAAAATAAATTCTAAAGGTCTTCAGCTCAGCAGTCCAGATATTATGCAAAGGAATAACAATGCTCATAGTAATCGTAATACTGCCACTACTAAGAATAATCATATAGGTCATCAAAGAAGAATGGAAATGTACATAATTTTGCAAAGGATGCAGGTTACGCTATAATTTCCATTGAGTTTGTTTTCAATATTGTCATGCATCAGTGGCAATCAAGCTCTCAAAACAAACAAAAAATGTGGGGGTAGAGCCCATACCTCAATCTTCAATAAACTTATCTAAAAATCTGATTTGTTTTGAGCTCCAGCCAAAGATTATTACTGCTCAGTTTTTCCCTCTGCAGCCATCCAAAGGAACTAGCGCTTGCTCTCCACTCATCTCACACCCCTCCTATTTTTCCTTTTCCTGCACCTGTCGAGTCATGTCTGAATATCAACTTTCCATGTAACAGCTCCGGAGAACTGGCAACCGACCTCAAGCAAATCCAGAAGAAAAGAAAAGAGACACACAGGAAAAATCTAACGGACAGACTGTTTAATTGGGCATTGATTTCAGGATTTCAGTTTGGTCAACTGCATGATGGGGTGGCTGGACAGCAGCATTGCTCTAGACATTTTTCCAAAATCCAGTTGCATTTTGCCACTGCCCCTCCTCTAACTTTTTTCATTACATTTGCAGCTCACCTTTCCTCCAGGAACTCTGGAATCCTACATGGCCCAGGAACCCTACATGGCTCAGGGCAAGAGTATTTGCGAGACCGCCTGCTACCACATACCTCCCAACGACCAGTCAGAGCCCACAGAGTTGGTCTCCTCCAGGTCCCGTCAGCTAAACAGTGTCGGCTGGCGGGCCCTCGGGGGAGGGCCTTCTCTGTGGTGGCCCCCGCTCTCTGGAACCAGCTACCTCCCAAGATTCGTACTACCCCCACCCTACTGGCCTTTCGTAAAGCCATCAAGACCTGGCTTTTCCGACAGACTTGGGACCATTGACCTCGGGTGAGGATAGACGAGGCTGGCCCATGAATGGTGGACGATTGTAAGTTTTAATTGTATTTTTTAATTCTATTTTTTAACTTTTAATTTTTTAAATTTATGTTTCTTTCTGATGTGAGCCGCCCAGAGTCCTTCGGGAGTTGGGCGGCATGGAAATGTAAATAAATAAATAAATAAATAAATAAATAAATAAATAAATAAATAAATAAATAAATAAATAAATAAATAAATAAATAAATAAATAAATAAATAAATAAATAAATAAATAAATAAATAAATAAACAAACAAACAAACAAACAAACAAACAAACAAACAAACAAACAAATAAACAAACAAACTCAGCCCTTCTTCCAATCTTCCTTTTTCTCACACACACATACACAGCTGTGGGAAGTATGGGGGACTGGGAGAAAATCACTAACCCAAAGTCACCCAATGAACTTCCAATGTTGGCCGGGGCAGGAGGAAGACTTGAACCTGGATCTTCCTAGTCTTAATCCAACACCCTGTCCACTAGATCACGTTTCTCCTTTCCTTCCTCTGAAGAAAAGCCTTCCTAACCAGGTACTCAAAATACACAGAAACTGTACAATGTTGAAGAGCATTTCTAGACTGTTCCTGAAGTCTGTCTAGAAATGCTGATTCCTTTGGAATACAAACTTAATAAATCATCAACTTAGTTGCGAGGAGTCTTTGTAATTTTGCATATGCACCAAAGACAAATTCCTTGTGTGTCCAATCACACTTGGCCAATAAAGAATTCTATTCTATTCTATTCTAATTCTAGAAAATATGCCCTTACACAGTTTCCCCACTCCACCCCTCCCAATACGCATTTAAATAAAATAATGATAGCTAGTCTTCAGATAGTCTTTGATTACCAGATGAGGGAGCTCTGTGCCAAAGGAGAGACAGCAAATAAACTTTGTTATTGCCAACATAGACTTCTCCATGCCAGGTAAGCTGCCTCAGATTCTGCAATGGGAGGTGGGAGGGGTGGGGGTGGGGCTCAGGACACAGCCATTCAGTGGCAGACAGGAAAATATCTGGTGGTTCAGTTAATGCACATGTGCATATATGACATATATACATCTCCCTAATACATAGCATATATCTGAAGTGCACACCACAGCCACTCTGAGTTTACACAGGAAATCTCTGTTTCAAATATGAAACCAAGAGAAGTTTAGAATCGTGTTTGAAGACTCATTTGGCAATGTTCTCTTTGAGATTTGGGGGCAGGAACTTCTTTTTTTTAAAAAAGAAGAACTTAAACACTTTATACCAGATGGATAAGGACTACTGTAGTTTAATTGTCATGAAGAGTGGCAATTATCTTGTTATGGCTTCAATAATCAGAGCAATTTGGGATGAAAAGGCAACAAAAGAGTTTTATTTTTTTTTGCACAATTATATACAATGCATGATGGAATGATTTATTTAGCTAGCTCTCTGAAAGAGCCATACAAGGTAAAAAAAACTGTCTCTACAGACAAAAAGGAAGCAAAACTTCAGATTCAGCTCACTGAATCTAAAATGCTAATGATTAACACCACCAGGGATAAAGTAGTTGTCAAGTACACCGAGCACAAATTTAACAGCCAAAATTAATATGAGGAGTCTGATCAATTCCATGTGTATTGCATGCAGATTCTTGTGGGCTGTATTTAATCAAAACGGAAGGAGAAAGAATATTGATTGTCTTGGTCACTTTAAATAGTGAAATGCCTTTAAAAACCCCTCCATAATCATGAATAAGTTTGCAAAGAGAATCTTACATGGGCATTGCTTGCAAGCTTCTTGCTGATCCAAAACCAGCAGAGCAATAAATACCTTTACCTTCCCGACAGGACTAGATTAGAAGTCAGAAAGGGACGAGTGAAACCATTGACACAGTCGGTGATTTAATTAGTCTACCACTTGAAATGAAATTTTTTTTATATTATAATACAACTTAACCTGAACAGATCATTCCACTTAGGTATCTCACTGTGATTATTTGGATTAGGCCAGCAACAGTTTAAAAAAAAGAGTTCTGATTAATGAGTTGTTGAATCACAATAAGATTTTAAGCAGACAAGATTCTAAATCTATGAGATATTTTGTGGACATCTACAATCATGAATTGTAGATATTTAATGTAATGAATGGATAGTGAAGGTGGATTAGCTATGCCTAGCAAAATTAGGCATAGTCTCTATGTAACCTCCTGAACACCTAAGATTTGAAGAAAATTGTCCTTTGACAACAAAGAATGAAGCAATACTAGAGAAAACTTTACACTCTGATATGAAGGTATTAAAAGATACGATGCTTATCCAAATACGAGGAAGTTAATAAAGATTAATTGAGATGATACAGGAACTGTTCCTTAACAGTATACTTTCTAAGTATAAGAAACTTGGAGGCAGCTGCAGCAAAGCACAATCCCATTACTAATATGGACAGTACGAAAAAGTAAACATTCGACTTTGCATGATTCCTAAAAACTGTACAACCCATCCAACTTCTTGCCTCATCTGCAGATAAAAACTGCCAATATCAACTCAATTCCTGCTTGACTTCAGGAATTTCCCTCTAAGGAGCAGCTGATAAGTTCAATATCATTGCAGTGCTAAGAGGTAGTTGAGTATTGTACTACATAATAAAAATAAAAGTGAAAAAAAAACCCTGAGAGACTATGAGAGTAGGAGGCTCTCATATTCAAATCCAATATGCCCTTCCTTAAATATTTCTGTAGCCCATGAATAAAACAACACAAGAAGACTCTTCCCACACTTGAGGTAAAGATTTGCTCACCAAGAGCTGTTGCTATAGTCACTGTAGCCTAAGCCCTGCTCAGGCCCTCTGGCAGCCACAACAATCATGACAACAGATAGACATTTCTGCTATGCTCGGTCTGGTGGGACTTATTGCTACCATGCAACACAGTACCTTTGCAATGCACAAACTCTTCCCCAGTAGGGGGACTTCCTTCTTCACACAGCCATTGGCCAGCCTTGTGTTCACTTGCATGATAGTCATTGTGATCCCCATTGCAGTCACTTTTCCCATTGCTATTGGAATATCCGTTGACGTACATTTTCAAGGCAGACCTCCGGAAACAGAGGATCTCCTGGAAAGCATACCTGAAGTCTGGGCTTCGGCAGTAAATTAAAGGGTTGAAAGCAGAATTGACATATCCCACCCAGTTCAAAAAGATATACACGTTTTTGGAAATCAAGTTCTCTCCAATAACATGCACAATGTGGACAATGAAAAATGGGAGCCAACACAGAGTGAAAGTACCCATGATAATGCCCAGAGTTTTGAGAGCTTTGTGCTCTTTCAAGCAAAACTTTGATGCTTTCCTATGGCTTCCTTTTCCCGCGTTTCGCTCCTGGTTGGAATTTTGCTGATGGAATCGTCCTTCACATTTGTCTATTTTTTTTAGCTGCTTCTGAGCAACCTGGAAGACTCTGGCATAGACGAAAACCATGACCACCAAAGGTACATAGAAGGAGATGACAGAGGAAGCAATAGCATACTCCCAGTTGGTGAAGAAGTCGCAGCAGCTCTCATTCGAATAGCAAGACTTGGCTTCCGTCCCGTTGGCTCTGTACCACTCCATCTGGATAGGTAAGAAGGAAGTCAAGATTGAAATGATCCAAACCAAGAGGATGACCATCCTGGCTTTATTTTTGGTCAAAAGGCCCTGATACTTGAAAGGAGAAGTGATGGCAAAGTACCTGTCCACAGCAATGACACACAGCGTCTCGATGCTGGCTGTCACGCAGAGGATGTCAATTGAGAGCCAAAACTCACACCAGAAACTCCCAAACTTCCAGGTGCGCTGAATGATGTAGCTGGCTCCGAAAGGGACCACTCCCAGGCCCATCAGGAGATCCGCGCATGCCAAAGAAGTAATGAAATAGTTAGTGACCGTCTGCAGCCTCTGGAATTTGGCGATGGCCGTGATCACCAACACGTTGCCAAAGAGGATGGCCAGCACGATCAACGACATGAGAATGGACATGCCCACCACCCAGCCTTCTCCCGAAGCGGTGGAATTGTCCGGGCTCTGCCTGTAACTGCCGTTGGCGCTCAGCGTGAGGTTCACCGAATCGACGGGACTCAGCGTCACCATTGTGCCAGGCAGCCCTCGAAACAAGCCTCGTTCTTTTTCTCGGCCCCGGCCGATCCGGAATATAGGAGCAAATCCCGCCGGGGCGCTTGGCGAAAGCGCTGCCGCGCTCAGCTTGCTTTCGTCGGCTCGACAGTTCCAAAGTCCCCGTCCACTTAACCTTTGCAGGAACTCTGCTCCCAGATGCTACTGGCCCGCTGGAAGAGAAGAACCGGGCTTGGCAAGCGAACCGGAGGGTGGACGCGATGGTGCGCCTCATGCAGCCAGCAGTCTGAACGGCGTTTTATCTCGTCCTGTCCTCGGCTCGCCTCGCTTTGATCACCTCCCGCCTCGAAGTAACCCTTGCTGGCTGGAACTTGTCTGGAGCCCGTTATGTTTAGGGAGTTTATAGGAACTCTCACTTGTGACGTCAAGCTACCTTCAGCCAATAGCCTGCCAACACACACACACACACACACACACGCCGTGGGGACCGCTCGGCGGTGGCAGCTTACAGGCAGCCAGTGCGCCTTGCGGCCGCTTTGCTTCCTTACTCCTAGCCTGAAAGCTTCCTTCTGCGCCGTGGCTGCCGCTAACGACTCCGTTTCCTCGATAAGCCCAACTAAAGTTAGCGTCTTCTGGCCGCTGGGAAACCGCCGATCCTGTTGCCGGCTTCTGTTCCTCGCCTGTCCTCTGGTTCGGGAAGCCCGTTCGGGCTCCCTTGGAGAAACAGGCAGGAAGATCAGGAAGGGGCCCCGGGAATGGGATGAGGAGGGATACCGGGGAATTGAGATGTTTTGGCGGGAAATGCGGGCGAGAGTTTGGTCAAGATCTTGGTGTCCTTTGCGGCGCTTCATCGACCCCTCAGGTGCTGGGAGCGTCCAGGCAGGAGGCACCTTCCGCCGAGGCGCCAAAACCTCACCTGGGAACGGAGGGTGGAGTGGAGCCCCAATCCCACACGCAGCGTAAAGTGTTCTTGGCTGCTCTTCGGACTGCGATTTTGCAGCCTCTACGACATTAAAACATCCGTTTCCAAACTTTCCTGTTGTCTTGAGCTGATCCCACAGCCTGGGAAATGTCTTTATTTTTTATTATTGGGAAGGAGAGCGTCTGTTCATATGCAATTAAAGTGGTGGTGTTTCTACTTTGCCTCCTTCGACTGGTGGCATTATTTACAGAGTAACCACTATTAAATAGGGTCTACTGTAATATAAAAGGTGAGTTTTGGTTGTTTTCTTAAAGGGAAAAAAAAAGCTATCCAATCAGTTTTCAAATAGAATACTTGTGATTGTACTCAAATCCTATCTCCTATATCAGAAGCAAGGGCCCTCTAAATAAAGCAGAACCAAACTCTCTCTCTCTCTCTCTCTCTCTCTCTCTCTCTCTCTCTCTCTCTCTCTCTCTCTACATACATACATACATACATACATACATATACATATACATATACATATACATATACATACATGCATGCATGCATGCATGCATGCATGCATACATACATACATACATACATACATACATACATACATACATACATACATACATACATACATACATATATATATATATATATATATATATATATATATATATATATATATAAAATGCCTTCCAGCCTATTGATGAAGAAATTGTGAAATGCTCATAAGTTTTTACTAGAAGAGCAAACTAAACAAAACTCTCATTCATCTGTGCCAGCCACTTTCGATGCGGCACGGAAAGAACCATAGAACCATCTTGTGTTTGTTTGCCAAGTAGGTGACACATATGAGGAACCTGTCAGACAGAAGGCCAGTAATTTAATATCATAAGCATGGCTGAACACACAAAGATTTATTTAAGCCTAAATAGATAAAACCATCAGTTTCCCCCACTCTTTAAATTTTTTTAATGTTTAAATTCTGCCTCTCTTATTTATCAATTCATAGAGCGTGATGAATACTTAACAAAAAAGCAAATAAAATTCTTAGCTCATCCACACTTCTGAAGAACCACAGCTGGAGAGCAACACTTGAGAGAGAGCTGTGGTATTCCTCAAACCCACCAGCTGGTAAGTTCTCAGGCAGGACTATAAAATCCTTGGGTATGATCCAGGAACAGCACTTTTGTGTTCTAAATTAGTTTAAAGCAGCTAACTACAGTAGTATGCGTGGAGATGTGAATAAAACTGCTCAAGCAGCCAGGCTTCCAATAAAAATAAAGCAAGGATCAGGCAATTAGACATTTGATAACCTTTAAAGTACCACAGGATTTTTTTTATTGGTTTTGCTGGAAGAAGGAGGAGGAGGAGGAGGAGGAGGAGGAGGAGGAGGAGGAGGAGGAGGAGGAGGAGGAGGAGGAGGAGGAAATAAAGTGTCTAATCTGTAAATGGTTTGAAAGTGATCTTGTCGCAGTCTTTTGATCATCACATTACAGCAGACTCTCTACTAGCATAATGCTGTCTTAGCTTAATATAACCCTGAATAGTCGAACTTCCTGATTATGCAAATATTCTGTTTTCAGGTCTAACCAGTAATGTTCACCTCCAACTATTATATTATTTGAACGTAAATAGTAGATTGTAATGCCGATGATAACTTTTATATAATGTTTTAAGAACTAGCTTATCTTTCTATCAAATGTACTTAATTAGGTTTGGCTCAAATCACAGTTCATAATTAGTAATAATTACAAAACATGTCTTCTAACATTCCCATGTATAGTTTTTTTGTCTGAATTTAAGGTATTTGCTTTAAGAAGATACAAACTTTCTTACTTAGGAAAATGTGGAAAAATAATATATGGCAAAAGGATCTGTCATGGAGAAGAGAGATTATTATTTTATTAAATTTATATTATACTTTTTATTCAAGAGCTCGAGATGGTATACATGGCACTCCTTCCTCCCTTTTTCCAGTGAGATAAATCCAATTGAGAGAAGTGTTCATTCAGATTCACCTTGTGAGTTTCCAGAGTACAGGGTCTCTATGGTGCCAGGCTGATGCCTTAACTTCAACACTAGATTTAAGCGAAGGATAAGTGGAAATTCTGGATGAAATTGGGAAAGTTTCAACTGAATAAGATAAACCCCAAAATTTCCTGAAGCTATCTTTATAAATAATACTCATTCCACAGATATTTGAAAAATCAATCACATAAATGTGTAGTACAGAGTGAACATGATACAGGGACTTACCATTTTAATCGAACAGGTAATGTAAAATATTTGAAATTTGGAGAATGCAAAATAAATGTCATGACTTGAGTAGCTGGAAACCAGTGTCCAGTTTAATCATTAAAACGTTCTCACATAATATCTAGGAACTTTAGAGAGACATGGTGATTCTTTTAATTGAATTACAGGTATCCACAGTTTGGATACAACCTTGTTTCATGATATGGAATGTCAGAGAATGCACACAGATGTAGATCATATGGTATCCATTCTGTTTTAGACAGAAATAATTGCTGGTTGTGATTTTGATACTTATCCATCCCAGGTGGACTCGGGGGGAGGGGGGGATGCCATGCAGATGTATGGAAAAATAAGCCCCATAAATCTGGTTTGGGTTTCCTTTGGAGTAAGCATGTGTATAGGACTGGAATATTTACTTTACTGAATGTTAAAGAGAACAACTTTATAAAAAATGGGTTGTCCTTGCTGTGTCATTCAGCTGACCTACATACAACTCTGTGAAGCTGTCCCCTATGAGGTTGCCAAGTCCAGGATTGTATTTTCTTTCAACAGCAGTTTTCCTAGACTGATGACTCAGGGGGAAAAAAACCTCACATTCCTACTACCTAAGTGGAGATGACAGAGGGTGAAACTGGGAGCTGCCAGATGTCTGCACCTGCCTCACCTTTATGCTATCACTTCCTCCCCAATCTAAACTTTTTTTTTGATGTACCGGTGTTCAGAAACTCATAAGCAACAAGTTCTGTTCAATATTGTCAAAAAGAAAATCTAGCAAAGGAAGGAAAACAAGCAGTAAATGTTATTCCCTTAGACACTGGGATGGCTATCATCCCATATTTCAGTCTGGTTTCCAGAAACTGCTGGCAAGCTGCCTCGGAAAACCTGCTGAATAGATGTATCTTAACCTGATCTGCAGATATGCCTTTTAAGTATATGAATCTAAAGTCTCCTGCTTTGTGTATCACCCTGCAGTCCATTCTATAGGCTTCCCAGCCTTTCCTAACAGTGGGCTACATCTAATATTGTTACCTCTGGGAGAAAACTTATCTCGAATATAGTAATAGTTGAGGCCAAAAGGCAGGAACCTAGGGAAGCCAACATATTAAAACAGCAGGCTAGATATCATCTTGCCTATTTTCAAGCACCAAAGGGTTTGTCCTGGTAGTGATTCCAAAATTAATTCAAGAGAAAAAGTGGATGACAGCATTGTACCACTTGAACTGACATAAAAACATGAGAGTGACTATAGCAATACGAAGAGGCCTAAGGAAGAAATGTTCTTCAAAATGTATTATAGTACCGGTACTTAATTTTTGGCTGCTTCTTCTAAGTACCATTCATACCTTTCAGTCCATCTGCATTTAAAAGACAAAGGCTACTCTTTTGAAGACAGCAATGTCCACATTTTGGACAGAGAGCACCGCACTCTGTTTGAAAGAGGGGTCAAAGAGGCCATCTGTGTCAAAATTGACACAGATGGGAGGGATGCGACATCATCTATGTCCAATCTACAACACAGTCCTTTCAACAGTTCCAAGGAGGCTCCACACCCATTTGCACTACTCAGGTGACCCTGATGACACAGATAAACCTCCAGGTGGCCTCAATGGCTCTCTAAAAGAATGCAAATGACCAGCTGTCTGCAAGGAGTATAAATCCTTCCATTCCCCACCATCCAGTCAGAGCTGAAGAAGCTTCTTGGATGAGAAGTGAAACGTCTTCAAAGAAAAACCAGAAAGTCCAGTTGCCTCTTGAAAAAGCACCTTTGGGGCTACCTTTCATACTGTATGTGTGGACCCCAATTTATTAGCTAGACCATATTGTCTGGGAAATTTGGAGTTTCATATCATTTCTGGGGAACACTCTGGATTGGAAAGACTTTATTTAATTAGCCATCTCAGTCTACATGACTCTGGGCAACTTACAAAATATGAAGTAAAATGATAGAGAAACAGTATATAATTCAAAAGAATAAGTCCTAGAGAAAAACAACCACCACTTAAATGCCCAAAACATTTCACAAAAAGTTTTCCATGCATTCTAACCCAGGGCCTAGGGATGGAGCCAGGTTTTAAGACATCACTTAAACATGGTCAAGATGGGGGCCAAATGAATCTAC